>PVKE010031221.1:0-19166 GCA_004027555.1 Craseonycteris thonglongyai
ATGATTCCTCCCAGTCTGTGTTAAAATTATAGGTTCGTTTTCTCTTATTTGGTCCACTCATTTTAGGACTAAAAAAATAAAAATAAAAATAGTTATAGAACTACAATATCATATCAAATTGCCACCATAATAATAGATGACCTACCTCACTTTTAGTTCATTTAAAATCGAATATATCAAAACACTGTGATCCTAGCTACCCGTCACGACCCGATCAGTCCAGCAACCGCAATCCAAATGGCAACTTGGCGTCTCCCGGTTGGGGGGAGGAGAGTGTAAAGAGCGCAGCGGCTACACAAGACGCGACATGTACAAAGGCGAAAGCTAGGGAAAAACTTACACATACGATATCGCAAACATACCAACGAATATAATAAACCTGTGTAGATACTCCAACAATATTTTAAAATTCTAACAAATGTATAAAAATAAATGATAGTTTTACTTAGTGTTTATGAAAAACTTCTGATGCAGTCACATAATGGCGGGCGCACACAAATCGGGCCGCGGGCACCATGGCGCCCGTGGGCACGGGGTTGGGAATCCCTGCTGTAACACATGTTGCTAGGCTGTTTGTCTAAATGAGTAGATGAATAAAACAGAACAATCATCTCAATATCGTATTCTACCTACGCCTACTCTGCCTCTATGGGTTTCCAGACTGAAGAACTCCATTGGGTTAGAATATGAGTGATGATAGTTTTCTTGAGCTTTGTGTTGGTAAATAGCAAGATAATATTGTTTTATTCTATTCTGAAGCTTACAGCCAGATAAATGCAAGGGTAGATTCTCTTATGTGATAATATGAGAGAGAATACACAAACTATTCAAAAATAATTTTAGTGTCAGACAGGGCAGGTGGGGAGTAGTGGATATTGGAAGTGTTCCCCTTGAGAGTTTATGGAGGTATATTCTCGCTCCATCAGATGTAAAAGAGACTTGTTTCTTCCTCTCCTCTCTTTTTTCCCTCCTCTACTGCACTTACTTAACTATTAGGCATGTAATATATTCATTGCAAGCAAAGCCACCACACAGAATACAAAGATGCCAAGTGTGCATGAACCAGTTAGAGGTTCTTAGTCAAATCAAAACAAATATATACCTGGTAATGGCTTTGGCTGAAATATATTTTTATATTTTATAGCATGTTCACATTTGCCAATGGTTAGCAAAGATTAAGCTTGCCAAACGTTAATGTGGTACAAATGCCATATTCAAGGCAAAGTAAGTGGACTGTTATAGGATCTGGCAAATCAAAAGCATTATCAACAGCTGTGGTTTTCAAATGCTTCATGAGACTGGAACAATAAGCATATGTGCATTTAGAGTCAGCATTAATGCTCCCATTAATTTTTTAAAATATAACTTATGATCACTGGAAGTTTCATATGGTTTTATAGTTACAATCAACTTCCGATTAGATGTGAAAATGGCCAGAAGGCAAAAACTGGTCAAATCTGTAATTAATTAATTAAGAATTTATTGAGAGACTATTATGTTCAGGGTCATACACTTAGTGCTAATTGTTGCCAATAACTTCACACCCCTCCCCATCCATTCTTTTGCCAGGATTGCCATGAGTGTAAGCATTACTTTGAATTTTAACTCATTCCATTTATCACCATTAGAGGGCATATCTGTAGAAATGAAAAGATCAAAAGGAAGAATTGTCATAATGAAGAAAATTAGTGATTCTAAATTGTTAAATAATTGAGCTCTATACAGTAAGATTCTATATAATGGTTCCAACTATCTGATATCAAAAACTTTATAAAAAAGTGACAGAAGATATTTTGCTTTAAGTGGTAACTTGAATTGATACAGTTTCATCATAAATATGACCATTTTGACACAGATCATGATTTATCAATACCTGAGCTTTTCATTTTATATTTGAACATCAAATCCACTCTCCATGATTATAGCTCTGTACAATAAATTAAAAGTTGCCTGTCAGAGATGATTATTTGTAGAGGGTCAGAATTTACCATTCGGTAAGAAGTGGGCTCAGAGGGTCATGGTTTTTCCTTGGTGCTCGTGTTAGTTTCAGCCACCTGTAAGAGCCATGAGTAGTCCTGGTTTACTTCACAAAAAAGTTAAGGAGAAATGGCCATGAACCTCATAGCATTAGATTGGTTGGAAAGAAAAACTAATCTGAATTATTAAAGTACTAACTTTATGTTTTATTTTTTCAAGCAGATTTCATTAATTTCAAATAGTTAATATTTAAATATATATTTAATATTTTACTTAACTCACTTGATTTAATCACCAACATTGTTGCCTAGTAAAAGTCCTTTGAAGTTGTTTTTAATGCAAAGATAAGATTTGATCCACCATTTGCAAATTTAAGTGTCTGCATGGTCTACATCTTCAAGTCATTATTATTCTCTTAGAGGTCAATAACCTAACTGGATCCATCAGGTTTTTGTTTTTGTTTTTAATTAAAATAACACAATGTTCCCAAGAAAAGTTGTTTAGAAATTTTAGTACTTTAATCAGTCTTCACTAATCAGTGTAACATTAATTTATATAGTGGATGAAGGAAATCAACTTCTTTTTGCTAAAAAAAGTTAAAGTTTAAGTTATCTGGGGAAAATATTCTAAACTTGAGATTTAGTTCAAATTATTAAAAAGAAAACTTACATTTGTATTCTCCTTTAATGCAAATAAATATTTTCTCATAGTGTAGCTCTCTTTATTTCTCTTTTGATAACATTTTCCTGATAGTATTTTGCCTTGAATATAATCCCTCTGATGGAAATTTAACACACAATTAATTTGTAATGAGGGAAGCTCTTAGGAAGAGTTTAAGAAGAACCACCAAAACTTTAGCCATCTGAGGACAGTATAAGCTGCTTGTTTAGCTGTGCTTTATGGTGTTTTGTACTGTTATCAGTTAGCTACTTGGTTTTATGTTTCATTTCTTAACAAAATAAGGCTTAACAGGGATGTAAAGAGTTTGCAGGGTAACAATTTACTCTACTACAAAGAGATATCTCCATTTTGTTTCAGCATGTTACTAAAAAATAAAAAAATATTATGAGCTGCTGCTTCTACTCACCCACGGTAGCCTCACGAAAACAAATAATGTAAATTTTGGGTGTGTCAGGTCAGGATGCATCTGATCAGCACAAAGCCTTTCTCTAAAGAGCCACAGAGATTAAAGTTACCATTCTGAACCATCAATATACAAGGCAACTTTATACATATATTGAGCCTAAGAAATGTAGAAAATTCATTTTACAAACCAAAGCAGACAAGATGCTATGTAGAAATCACCTATATCTGCCCATTTTCCAAGTTTCTATGCCAGTCATGAGAAAGAAAATTACATATGCACTTTACGACTTCTCAGCTGACAAGAATTTGCTGCTATGAAAATACTTTCAGGATTCTGTAACATCACTTGTAAACTTTAAGGTGGGGTAAACCCTGATATAAAAGTATATGTTAAAGAAAAAGAAAAGTAGAGCTATCAGTAAGTTGCCAATCTTGTGACCACCATTTTGAAATTAGTTAGTTGTTTTTTTTTTGTCTTAGGACATTCTTTTCATTTTCCAAAAGATTTCTCATTACTAATTAGGAGAGTTTAGCCATAAACTGAGAAAGCAAGCTACTCAAAAAGATTGCTTTTCTTGAGTTTCATTCAACAGCAAGGAATTTTCTGGTTGTTTTAATTGGTAGCTGGCTTTCCAACAGTAACACTATTTCACTGCACTTCATTTAGACATCCATTTCTGTGTCCCTCACACATCTACTGGATCTCCTCTTGTTTCCCCTAAGGGGAAGTATGGTGGGCTACTATGTTTCCCAGCCTATAGTTCTTTGTGCCATTAGAGCTCCATATTCTTTTATTCCATTGGCTCAAGGCCCACTGAGACTCACAAAAGGCCTGGATTGAGAACATTCATTCTTAGATCAGCATGTCTCACCAATCTTTTGTCTTACATAAGCCTTGCCAGTGCTACTCCATCCAAGAATAATAATAATATTAGTCCTATTTCTTCTCTTCTTGCCAGCTGCATTCCCCAACCCCTACATCTTTCCCAGGGACCAAAGAAGGTGTTTCACAATTGCTATAATATAATAATAAGTAATGTTTATTGAGCATTTACTATAGACCAGACAATCTAGGAGAGTGTAAGAATTTCACAGTCTAAGAATAAGAGTGTTTCCTTAGGCTAGCTATCAATACTCCTACTACCACTTCTATGCCATCATTTCCATGCCATTGGAGGCTGGGGCCCCAATTTAAAGTTCCTCTAGGGTAGACTTGCCAGCTTTGGCAAATAAAAATACAGGAAGCTTAAATAGAATTACAGATAAACAATAGGAAAAAAACATGAGTATAAGTGTGTCCCAAATGCGGCATGGGAGGTACCTATGTTAAAAATAATTAGTTGTTGTTTATCTGAAATGCAAATGTAAGTAGGCTTCCTGTAGCTTATCTGGCAACTCTACACAAGGAACAGCCACAACCATGGAAGCCTCTGCGTTCTCCTCACCCATCCAGGTGTTTGAGGTTGGGCCCAGGGAAATGGAGCAGAGAACAAAAGCATGGGTATGTGACTTCCTCTTACCCTTTCTTCTTCTACTTCTTAGATTTTACCTTCTTCCACTTCACGCTTTCCTTCTCTCTGTTCCAGGTGCTTAAAGCTCTGTCATCCAGCTTGCCAGTCTTCTTCATAGAGTTTGTTCAAAAACACCCTGGATTTCAAGGATTACTATCTTGCTGTTCACTCAGAAATCCTATTTGGATATCAGCAACTAAATATTAAATCTTTAAATCATTTTGCATTCCTACTGTATTACTGTATCCCCTTCCCCATTTCTTGGCAGATAGATGGCTCCGGCTGATAGGATACCAAGCAACGCAGAAGAGAAATGCCTGTTGATGTCTTTGTGGGGAGAGGGATTTTATCCATTCCGTTATACATATATTTTAGCTTATTGTCTGTTTTTTCCTTTTCCTCTCACCCCAATCTAGAATTTAATCTCCGCGAGAATATGGACCTTGCCCTGTGAATACTGCAACAATACAGCACGTAGAAGCTGTCCAGTAACTATTTGTTGGATGAATGAACAAGCTCTCATTTTATAGTGAGGAAAATGAGACTTAGGAAGTTAGTTTGTCCAGTTTGCACAGCAGAGCTGGGCCTCAAACGTAGAGCTCACTAACTGGTGAAGCCCAGCTCTTCATTACTGCCTGTTTCTGCCTGTCTACTATCTAGCAGTTCATACAGGCCTCCTGGGTATTTTTTTTCTTGAAACTTCGGTTCCAATGTGAAGAAAGCAGAAACACTAATTGCATTTCTTTATTTAATTCAACAAGAGGGACATTCCAACAATAGCAAAAAAAAAAAAAAAGTAAAAAAAATCTTTAAAGCAAGCTTGTCCAATCTGTGGCCCACGAGCTACATGCAGCCCAGGACAGCATTGAATGTGGCCCAATACAAATCCATAAACTTTCTTAAAGCATTATGAGATTTCTTTTCTTAACGATTTATTTTATTGTTTGAGAGAAGGTGAGAGGAAGAGAAGGAGGCTCAGAGCAGTCTCCACAGTTGTACACCATTTGTTCTAACATAGTTTCATTCCACACAGGTAGATGTGGGTCTTGCAGGGCGAGGAACGAACTGGGGGCCTCTCATGGGAGGCGAGAACATTTGCCACCATCCTGGTGGTTACCAGTTGCGCCACAGTTCAGCATATGGGTCTCCATGGGCAGGGGCCGGGATTCAATCCCTGGACCTCACTGTTGCAAGGCAGATGCTCAACCTGCTGAGCTATCTTGGCATCCCCGATGTGTGTGTGTGTGTGTGTGTGTGTGTGTGTGTGTGTGTGTGTGTGTTTAGCTCATTGGCTGTTGTAAGTGTATTTTATGTGTGGCCTAAGACAATTCTTCCTCTTCCAATGTGGCCCAGGGAAGCCAAAAGGTTAGACACCCTGCTAAAGGAAACAAAGAAAATCTCAAAAACATAATACCATCATGTTTATAAAGTACTCTGTTCTGATTCTACTATAACCAACAAGCTCTGTTCTATTCCACAGAGCAGAGAAATGATCTGAGGGTCTGATACAAATGCCCCAATCTTGAGATAATTTCTTGGTCGGCGCCACAGGAAACTTATAGGATGCCTTTGTGTGAATTAGAAAGAGGTGCACCTTTTGCTGACCAGGCATAGCACAGCTCCATAGCACACAGCTTGGTGGAGGGGTGTGGGGTGCGGAGCAGAGTGCAGGCTTAATTTCCAGCCCCATTCACCAACCTGGCCAGGCACCTGCTTGGAATGAACGATCCATACCTTGGTAAGTAATGGCTTCCTTCTTGGCATAGCTGGCCCTTGGACTAGAGTTTTGTTAAAAGTTTGGAACTCTGTCTTTTCTCCTAGATGTTTGTCTGTTTGTTTGTTTTACCACTTGCTCTCTGAGTATCTTATTGCCTCCCTCCCAACTTGAGCTGGAATCCTCGCCCAGGAAAATCACTCGAAGATTTCCTTCCATTCCCCTTGTCCAACCTCCATTAGCCAGGCAAGCACAGTCTCCCAACATCCTAAGGCCCGTCTACTCATGCCTGCTTTCACCCTTCTGATTCCCGCTGATGTCCAGGACAGGTAACTGTTGCCCTTGGCTTCAGTGAATAACCTTGTCTTTCCTGGACCGGGTCAATGGCTCTCCTTAATTCTTGAACTTTCTGTGAAAACTGACTCCCTAAACACAGGAAGTGGTCTTCACGATGAAAAAGATAGCTAACACCTTGCACTTGGAGGCAGCATGATATAACAGGCTTTAGAACAAAACAGATCTGCATTAAATGACAGTCCTGTCACTTACCACCTGCGTGACTCTGGGTAAAGTTTTTCACCTTTCGATGCCCCAGTTGCCTTGTTTATAAAAAAAACCAACAACTAAGACTTAAATTGTAGAATTGTGCGTTGGTTTTCTAGTGCTGCCATAACAAAGTATGTCGAAGTGAGTAGCCCTGATCAAGAAATCATGACATCAAGATTGGGGCATTTGTATCAGACCCTCGCATTGTCCCTCTGTTCTGTGGAATAGAGCAGAGCTTGTTTGTTACTGTAGGATCAGAAACAGTACAAAAATGTGTCGTCTCACAGTTCTGGAGGCTGGAAGTTTGCTATCAAGCCGTTCACAGGATTAGTTTCTTTGAGGGCAGTGAGAGGAGAATTTATTCCAGGCCTCTCTACTCAGATCATAGATGGTTGTCTTTGTATATACATGGCCTTCTCCCTGTAAATGTGTCTTTGTGCCCAGATTTTCCCTTTTTATAAGAACACCAGTCATATTGAATTAGGGCCTATCCTAATGACCTCCCTTTCACCTAATTATCCTTGTAGAGACCCTCTCTCCATATAAGGTCACACTTTGAGGTACTGAGAGTTTGGATTCCAGAATACATCTTGGGGGACACACTATTTAACTCATAACAGATTGCTAAAATAATTAAATATGGTAACTTATATAAAGCACCTAATAGAAATCCTGGTTTATATGAAGTGCTTAATCTGTAGCTGTTATAGTTATTATTAAGGTTTTGTCTTCTGTAATAATCTTATGAATGCATGGTTACTCTCAGGGATTAGTGTGTATGTGTGTGTGTATACACACACACACACACACACACACACACACACACATATATATATATATATACACATAAAATATATATATAAGCAAATATATATATTATATATATTTTTTCCAATATGTATTCAGTGAGAGAGAGGGGTCCATGTGGAGAAAATGTGTAAATATTCAGAATATGTCAGACATAAAATTCAGTTATTGAGAATGAAAGACTTTATGTTTATATATGTTTGGTGGTAGAGGGGAGGGAAAGAGCAGAGATACAGGATAAATGGTGAGTAGAGGTGATAGAATTTAATTATCCAGATGGACTGATTTTGAGTTGATTAACACTCCATTTTACTTCACTTTGAAAACAGAGTTAAAGAGAGATAGAGAAAGAATCAAAGTCTACCCTTAAACTACATAATTTGTGCCAGAAACAGTCAGAATCATTGTTTTTAGAACAAAAAGGGTCATTAGAGAATCAGCTCCTTGAAACTGATGACAGAAAAACTCGGGCTATAATTATTGCACAAATAACATTGCTCAGAAAATGTTTACTAGAGTAACATTTTCTGGCTTCTGTGGGATTTAAAAGTGATGCTTTCTTTTCTTTTCTTTTCTTTTTTTTGTGGCACCTTTAGTTTCAGTGTGTTATTTGAAGAGGAATTCTCACTGCTAATAAAACTAGAAAGGAGAAATTATGTTTGTTAATTCACAAAGAGAGAGAGACACCTTGTTTGATCTTGAACTTTTCCATTCAGGATATTCTTCCTGACGGCTGGGTAACTAAGACAATGCAATGGAATGCATAGCTGAGTGGGTGGGTCTTAAGAAGATGAAAGGTTATTATGTATGAGTCTGGTCTCCATTAGAAATACAATAAGAGGAAATATGTTTGATTTACAGAAGGAAGAATTTAGACTCGATCCAAAAACTCTGTATATTAGTAATCAGTAAGATGGATGCCCAAAAGAAGCTAAGTAATACCATTCCTAAGAAGATCTGTAAAATTATGACAGAAATTACATTGTTAATAGTTTTCAAAAATCTTAAGACTTTATGTATATTCTGTTTATCATATGAGATTTGCTTTAATTATCCTACCCAATCTTCCATTATCACTTTCTTTTCTAATTACTATTTTCTGATTACTATTATTTGATCCAATAAAATAATATATATTTTTAACTGGATGGTTGAGTTTTATTAAATTGATCAAATTAAAAGTTAATTTTGATGTTATAAAGGCATGATCTTATAATTTCCCCCCTCAAAGATTTCTATTAGACTGATGCCAAAGAAACATTGAAAATAAAGAAAATTTTAAATATTAGATTTAAGGCCTATGTTCTGATTTTCCCAGGGAGAACCTAGATTTCTTTGAGGATGAGGCCCTTTTCTCTCTCTCTCTCTCTTGCTCTCTTGCTCTCTCTCTCTCTCTCTCTCTCTCTCTCTCTCTCTCTTTCTCATCCAGAAGCATTAATGACCTCTGTTTTGTTTTGGAGGCTACCAGAAAATTTTTAAACTATAGTTGTCAGGAATGAACAGAATGATATACTACACCCTCCATACTGATTGTTTCTGTTGATGGAAGCCGGCAGATAATTGCATGGATCTTCTTTTCACTTTGCCTAAGAAGGTATTTGCATTGTAAGTCTATAAGGGATCAAAAGTGGTCATCAAGCAAGACCATTTTCAGAAGTGACTTTATACACAAAGGAATCATGACATAATAAGAACAAATATGTTAAAAGTATAAATACATGAAAAATAACAGCATAGGATTTTCATTTCTAGCAATATTTCTGACTAGATCATCTGAAAACACTTACCAAAAATCACTTAGACATATTGACTAAAAATATAACAAGTATACTTTTGAGTGCTAATAAGGAAGTAAAGAAAACATTGCAGAAACTGATCTTTCAAGTGTTCTGGATTTTTTTTTTTTTTTTTTTTTTTTTTTGCCAGTCTGACTAACAATGGGCTTGGGTTTTAATGACTATGAATGTACAGGAGACAAATTCTGGGGTCCATGAAGGGCAGAAATTTGGGTCTAAGACACTCCAATAAAATACCCTTGAATACACCTGTGAAAGGAGAGAACTGAAAATGTTTATCTCTTCCCAAAGACAGGCTTGAAGAAAACTGTTTGGGTGAGTCTGATTGATGGGGAAGAGAAAAGGTAATAAAAACCCCAAAACCTGAAAATCCTGCAAACCTCAGGCTGCCCTCACTCAAGTTCATGCTGTTTGGAGGATCTAGATTCTCCAACAAAATAGTATGAAGAGCACTCTCAGGCTGATAATAATACTGGTACCCTCAATAAAAGTAACTAAAAGCCTTCTCTATGAAGATATATTTTCAACCCTGCACAGGTTCCTATAGATAGAGCCCCACCAAACATGACTTACAATTTTAGATTAGAAAATACATAAAGACACAATCCAAAGTAATCACCAAAAACAACCAATATAATTAGATCCTAAGAAGTTCAGAAATAGATTATAAAATAAGTGCAGTTAAAGAGAAAAAGCAAACTGATGAACTATATCCTAAGAGTAATTTTTCAGGTCTATGAAAGGGTTAATTTGTATGCTCTTCCATAGGTCATTTTACTTATGAAATATCTCATGGTCCGAGTAAGGGCTCCATGTTATTTTCAGTCCACCTCCTCCTGCATAGACTGGGGTTCAGTGAGCAGATCTGAACATGGGAATAGGCACAGCTGCTAGCCCTCAACTGTGGGCCACCAAGCAAAGGGAAGCTTGTGTCTGTATTCCAGCTGAAGTCAACTTTGGAAAGCAGATCCGTTGATTCCAAAAAGTAAGAAAAAGCAAAACCAAATGAAAGAGAAGTAAGACAAAGCCAGTGAATTTAGAAGGTAGAGAACGCGATGTTCCTTATGACAAAGAAAACAAATGGAAGCAACCATGAATAGGTCACCTTCAAAGGAGGCTGTTGTTGGGAGCTGGCTTGGGCAATATTTGGAAGTTTGTTTTGACTGTGAAGTGAAGCCAGATCCAGTGAAAGAAATCTAATTTCAGAAAGAGACTATGTTTGCTAGGATGCTAATAGGAGATTTTAATCCCGGGGACTACATGTGTTTAGCTGGACTTGGGTTTTTCCTGTCTCTGACCCAGGAACTTCCGTCCTTTGTTATGTGGGTATTGAAGACAAAACTACCAAAGTCTTCTGTCTCAACTGATCAGCTGCCAAATGAATGGGGCAGAAAACTTTCTCAGAACGAGAATTGGGTCTTCATGTTTTAATATAAATTTAGTATCCTGTCATGTTGGCAGGGAGCACATTATGAAGAAAGGAAGTATGCTAAAGCCATGTGATGGTTACTTTCATCTATATTCAGTTGTTTGGAACTTTTTAATATCTAGAATTAGATATGGAACAGACAGATAAATCAATTCAAACTTCTTTTGCTTAAGAAATTTCTGTATTTCCAAACAGGAATCAGCTGTCTTTATGAATGAAATTGCAACTCAAAAGTGAAAGCCAAATTAGCATAACATGATGGGGACACTTAATTGGACATTGTGGTGTTATAAAATGGAACATTCTAGTAAATAGCAATAATTTAGAGCCAGTCCCCAAGGGGGCTGGAAAATCATCAAGCAGTTCTTTTTTCTCCCTCCTTCCCTCCCTCTCTGCCTCCCTCACTCCCTTCTTCCTTTTCTTCCTTCCTTCCTTCCTGCCTCCCTTCCCTTCCCTTCCCCTTTCTATACTTTCCCTCTCCTCCTTCTTCTTCTCTCTCTCTCTCTGTCTCTCTCTCTTTCTTTCTGGTGGTTGCCTTTGCAGACAACCCATTTTACCCTTATCTGCAGCTGCCACCCGGTGGCCTCAGCACCACTCCCAAAGCTTTACTGTGTCGCACTGTGCTTAGTCTGTCAGATGTTACCCTGAGATGGCTTCTCAGTCTGAGGCAGGCATAGAGGGGGTAGAAACAATCAAAGATCTAGAAGTTCTAAAAAAATAGAGAGTGGGTTTCTTTTTATCTCCCTGAATAAAAATAGAGCCACTCTGCTCTGTGAGATCATTTTCAAGCTCCTCGGTGTGTTTAAGGGCAGCTGGTCATCCCAGGGGTATGAAACGCTTCATACAGTTTCATGTAACCTACCTGTTTCCGATTTTGTTGAGACTGGTGGTCTTTGTTATAGACTGGGGTTAGTGATTCTTCTGGGGGTTAAGTGAGGAATACTTTTCCTAACATGGTAAAGGGCAGAGGAGGATGTCCCTTTGCAGATATCAGAAAACAGGAAAGAGAAATTGATTTAATACTTTGCTAACAGAATTCTATTTTTCTTCCTATTTCGCTTGAATTTGTTCTTTTCTCCAGCTTTCGAACATAACAGTTAAAAAAATAAAAAAGCAGTTTAGACTTAAGTAGTACCTTTTTTTAGAACAGCATTTATAACAGTTTGCATGTTCTAAGAAATATTATCTCTGAAAAAAATAAGGACATCACACTAAATACATTGTAGAAACAAAATAAAGCAGGTTTCTTTACTGCTGGACTTTTCATATCCTTGAATCTGCTAGTGGGCATTGTGACACTTCAAGAGTGGATTATAAATATAGTTTTTTTAAATTGATTTGACCACCTGAAAAGCGTAATCATGGACACAAAAGCTTTTCATCTGTTCCTGCCTATGCACGTTTCACTGCTCTCTTGACCCAAAGGATTGCCTGATGCTGTATGCTTCTTTAAGGTTCTAGCTCCCAGCTCCAAAGGTTCCCTTCTCCACTCTGCTTTGTGATACAGATGCCCGGACTCTGGAAACCACATATTATTGCCTTGGTCAGCTGACTTCCTATCGGGGTGCTCATGAGGGGGACTGTGCAGTGGGAAGAAGCAGGAAGGATTTTCCTTCTTCCTTCTGTTCACCATGTCTGGGTGTCACCCTATCAATGCCTTTACTCTGGGCAGCAGCAGTCAGTTGCTGCCTCCGCTTCTCCCTGTGCTCCCAGAACCTTACTGCCATCTGTCTGAGGTGACAGTGGCTCCAGGGAGTGCCCCCTCTGTGGGTCAGAGCTCTGAGTTCCTGAAATACCAGCAGTGGCTTGGCCCTGCCCCACCCTGAGACCTGGGTCCCAGCTCTATGTGGCAACTTCCAATTCTGGTAACAACAACCTCTTGCCGAAGTGTAGCAGCTGCTTCCTACCTGGATCTGTCACCTTAGCAAACCTTTTGGCTGTTTTAGTCTTCCAACATCTACCCCAACGTTCCCATATGGAATTCCCTCTGTTAAAACACCTAGTGTGCGGTCCTTTTCCCTAAGTAGGCCTCAATGGAAAAAGAAGGCCTGTGAGAGCTTCTCCCCCGCAAGAGTGGCTGTGGCCGTGGGGGCAGGGTGGGAGAGTGGGAGGGGCGCTGGGGGTGGAAAAGCCTGGAATTCTTTCCCTGACTCTAAAACAGTGTTTTTAAAACTTTAGGAATTGAAGTGAGCTCAAAGGGATTTCATTTTGGAAATTTTACAGCATCCCTTGAGATAATAGGAGACATGGTGGGGTGTTATAAAAATAGAATTATGAAATCCCATCTATTGACTTACGTTACTCAGCAACTTTAGTAGAAATGGAAGGAAATGTATCCTTCGGCAGGGCTGTAGTTGCCGCAACTACAAACCACGCAATGGCCATTGGAAGACCATGGAAGGACATGGCGTGACTTGGTAAACTACTGGAGTTGGGAGTAAAATGCAAACAATATGTTCCAAATGGAATCTCCCAAGATACATTTAAAAATTCTTGGTTTAAGAAAATAACTAAACTGTGTCTGCGGTTCTCAAATATTGCAGATCATTAGAATCATCTGGGGGAGCATGAAGATGACGAGTTGCTGAGCTTGACCCCAGGACCGGCAGAGTCAGACTCTCCTGGGTGGGGACCCTGGACCTGGTATTTTTTAGAAAACCTCTGCGTAATCAAGGAGTTCTGATGAATAACAGGTTTTGAGGTCAATTATTATATAGAATAAAAAATTTTCAAATGTATTATTTTTTTAGAACTCAGACTCAGACTTCAGTGTTTTGGTTTGTTTTTTGTTTTTTTTCACAAGGTCTGAGCTGGGCGCACCTGGGAGTGGACAGTCTCAGTCCTGGCAGAAGGTGATGGGGAGACGCGGGTCTGAGAGGGAAAACAAGACAGTGGGGCTATCTGGGAGGTTGGTGTTTGAAGGGCTTTTGATCCTTTCCACCCAATGTCAAAGCCAATCATTGGTCCTCAGAGCAAGGCAGCTCTGGTGGGTTCTGTCTCCACACGGTGACACCATCTCTATCTGGGCCCTGGGGCCCGAGGGGGCGCCTGCAGTCAAGATACTGGGATTTCTGTCACAAGTGGGTCTTTCCCGATCCATGCTGACCCTTTCTCCAGGCTGCTGCCTTGGTGGGAGTCTAAGAGAGGCTGAGCAGGCCTCTGACTTAAAGAGCCACATATTTGTATGTCCACAGACACAGTCCCAGGAACTTAGAGAGAAAATGGAAGCGGAATAAATGAAAGAACATGGTCCAGGTCAGCAGTAAGAAAGAGTCTCCTTTAGCTTTAGCCAAGGTCACTTGTCTTGTTTTGTACCTTTGAAAGGAAATACCAAGCAGAGGAGAGCCTCGGTATTTTTTAAAATCTTGTGCTAAGGGTCACTCTCAGGCTATAGAGTCCTCTCCCTGTGTGCCTTCTCATGTCACATCTGCAAAATTGCAGAGATCAAGAACTTTCTGCTCACAGTTGGGAAAAGGATGCCAAATCTGTCCAGATCAAGAAAAATAAGGGTAATGTGAAGTTGAAAGTTCGAAGTAGCGGGCGCATTTACTCCTTGGCTGTCACAGACAAAGAGAAAGCAGAGAAAATGAGGCAGTCCCTGCCCCTGGGTTTTGCAGTAAATTAACTGAAATGAACCAGACACAATGGTTTAACTGTATTAAAAAAATTTTTAATTTCAACAAACAAACATGTAAATAAATTTCTCTAAAGGGGTGACAAAGCTACTCCCCCCCCACACACACACAAGTTAATCCAATCAGCCAACCGCCCAGTGGCATTGAGCTTGGGTAATGTCATTGGGTTACTTTGTGTGAAACAATGGGTCCTGGATTTGATCAGGAAATTCACCAGGCGTGTGACTTTTCAAGAGCGGAATCTGTTGACACAAAAAGTCCTCAGCACATTGGGTGATTCAAGTGCCCTTTCATAATTCGCTCTCATTTTACCCCCTTAGTTATTTCCACATTCCACAAGAATCCATCACTCCACTGAATTATGTGCTGTTTGGGACTGATGCTCATACCACCCACTCAGGGAGGGCAACCTCCACTTCTCAAACTCACAGAAACTATTGTTCCATCCCTTTCTTACCCAGCGCTGTCACCACAGCCCAATACTCCAGCTGGGAGGGCAGGGAAATGACTCCCCGGAGAGCCATTCATCAGGGTAATAAATGCTCTACATTTTACTAAGTTCCATCAAAGTTCACCTACACCCTGAAGCAAAACAATTGTTCTCTCTGCATTCTTTTTCTGTATCAACATATATACTGCCATAAAAGTGCATGAACTATTTGTGTATGTGTGATGGTAAGTGTGATGCTGTGTGCACATCTTTACACAAATTGTGTGCAGGCATTTACCTGTTTTTTGGTATATGTGAGCATCTGGCTGTTATGCTAGGACTTACAAGACATCTTGATGCCTGGCTGAAACACCGCCTTCATAGGCATCATGTAAATACTACAACTGCTTATATGCTTGGATTGTCATTAATTACTCTTTTCCAGTTTTCTTCCCAGCCTCCCAGGGAAGAAAACTCATTTAAGCATCTCCAATGGCTGTAATAGATTAGTTAGCAGCCCAAGCCTGCTGCTGGCTTTCCCCCTCTCTCCCTGTTTTGCCCACACACCCAAATTAACCGGAAACAGTCATTGCTCAGTAATGAGGTTGCGATTCGTCTCTGGAGTCAGTCCAGGAAGACATAAAAGGCCGGCGGTCTGTATGTTACCATCAACTCCTGCTTTTATCATCTTTTTTCTGTAGTATGCTTTCTGCTGACTTACTTTAGAAAAGAAGAAAACATTACTGCAGCTTCCCAGAGCATATAATTTACTATGTAAGATATCCAGAACAACACAACACACACACACACACACACAGACAGACACACACACATACACACACACACTGTCAGAACAAAACAGTTTGGGCATCTTAGTCTTGTTTATAAACTTCATTTGCCCAATAGTATATTTAATAAAGCATGCGCTAACTTATTTTGTCTGGCAGTATTTAATGCAATAACTTAAATGCTCAAAAAGGCCTAAATATTTAGTCACAGATGTCATCAAATAAGGGAAAGTTTGTAATAATGGCCTGTAATTTAACATTTAGATTTTAAGAAACATCTTGTTAACAAAAACCAAGGGGCTTTATTAATTCTTTTGCCTTCCTTATTAACTCTATTTTTGAATTGACTGAGTAATACTCTACTAGAGAGGTGATTTATTGGGTCAGACATTAGCTGAAAAAAAAGAGAGAAAAGCCATGGCAGAAGCTAGGAATTACCAAAGTTTACCTTGCTTGAGTTAGAATCTGATATTTTTTTAATAAGCTGATGACAATCTGTCCCTTTATATACTAAAGATAACTGAGTTAGACATAGTTTCTGCCTGACTACCTTAGTCTTAATTGCAGAAAAAGACAGTGTGAAGTAGAGATGATTAAACAAACAGACTGTAGCAACATGAATAAGGGAAGAACAGTTCTAAATATTATTCTGAACTTAACTCTCCTTCACTTGATCCATAGGGCCTGCTATACTACAACATTCCAAGATACATCAAGACTTTGAGGGGTTTGGGGATGAATGATATCAGAAAGTTCAATTGGTTTGGGAAAAATTATGGTTGTATATATATATATCTGTTCATTCTCAGGGCAAAAATGGGTAACCAGAGGTTGACAATTAAGCTTTTTGTAAGGGAGTCTGCAGCATACAACTAAATTTCACATTAAAATAGCTGTGATGTGTTATAATTAAATAATTTTAAGTTCTAAACTTTGGAGATAAGACTTTTTTTAATAAAATAATGGAATCTGAGAACTGTATTGATTAATCAAAGACTAATCTGAATAACATGCTTCTTAATAATAAAACATCCAGAAGAAAAGTTAGAAAAACACCATCCAGATATTTGATTCATGGAATCTATGCATCCACAGACCCTGTTTATGTCAGAGTTCCCATTTTTCAATGGATCTTTTATTTTTTTAATCCAATTTTTTCTTTCAGTTATTGCGTTTAGGACTTCATAGATTTACCTAACTCTTGCAAGACTTGATCATGACATTTTGCTTCTTTTGATTTATGACTTCTTAAAGGTGTTTGAAATGTAGTAGACAATAATTATAAGTAGTAAGAGCTAGTTGGTTGTTCACCAAACCAGATTCCTTTACTTCCTGGGTACACATATGGTCTCCAAGGCCCCATTGCACTTAGATGTGACCCTGAGACTGAGTCTGAGCCAATGAAATGTGTGAAGTGATGTGGACACTTCTGGGCTTGTCTACCTAACAGCCTTTGTGACTGCTTCTCCGTGCTCTTCCTTTCTTCTTTGGCCAACTTACACGCACATAAATGCATGGCCCTTAGACATGATATGACTGCAAAATCAAAGTGCTCTAGCATATGAAAAGGTTGTGGAGACAAGTCCTTACCTCCTGCTACTGTAGCTAAAGGTGGATAGATCATTCTTGTCCCTTCTCCCTGGAAGGAACAACATGAGCATGTGGCTCTCCCCACAACCAATCAGATGCTCCTGCCTGGGCCTTTGACAGGGAATAACATCCTTACTTATTCTTGCTTCTCTCTTTTGAACAGGGACATGTGACACTGTCTCCACAAAATTGACTTTCCTCTTAAGTTAACTTCTTTTATGGCTCTTAATCCAACTAATCAACATGTGCACATCTCTAGGTAAAGTTTCAGAGAGGGACCTCTGAGATGTTAGCAGTAATTCTGCAAACCTATTGTGATATTTCTGTCAAAATTAGGAGGCTTAAGTTTTAAGGTGTGCCTAAGCAAACTTTGTATATTATACTTTCTACCTATTTTTGCTGCCTGGCAACTAGTGAACCCTATAGATTTTCTTTTGTTTTTGTTTATGTTTGTTAACAGTCTATGGCTTGGGCCAGTGGTTTTCAGCATGTTTCCCACAGAAAAATTTTTTTCTGACTTTTGCCCTCTATAGAACCTGTATACATTGCAAGATTTCAAATCCACTAACAGCTTTTATTAAGTGCCAATAAATTTGCTTTTTCATGTTTTTGTTACTTCTACTCCTTACTCTGTAATCATGGCAGAATGAGGTAGAACTATTTCTAGGGAAATGGGCATGGATTTGGCATGAGTTTCTGGAAATTTGGAATTTTGGCAGGCGTTAAGAAATGTGGAACTTGGTGGACATTTAGAATTGTCAATCGTGTCACAATCAGTTTCCTTTAGTAACCTTTACTTTGACACGTAATGTGTGAGGTGCTAAAGCCACAGAAATGAGTAAGGCATGCTTTTATCTCCAACAAATCATAATCTGGAAGGGGAAACATACTTGAAAAGATGCATTCAAAATAGTGTGGTAATGTAACTAAGTGGATATAAAAGGAAAAGGGCTCTGTATTCATTTCCTAGGGCTGCTATAACAAATGATACAAAGTGTGTGGCTTAAAACAACAGAAATGTATCCTCTCACAGTTCTGGGGACCAGAAGTCCAAAACCAAGGTGTCGGCAGGCCCACATTGCCTCAGGAGGCTCTCAGGTAGAATCCTTCATTCCTTCTAACTTCTGGTGGTTGCTGATAGTTATTGGCGTTCTTGGCCTTATAGATACATAACCCAAATCTCTGCCTCCATCTTCACATTTTCTTCTCCCCTGTGTCTGGATCCAATTTTTTTCTTCCCTTGTAAGGACATCAAGCATATTGGCTTGAAGGCCTGTCCTAATCCAGTATGATCTGATCTGAGCTTGATTATGACTAAAAGATCTTACAGTGTTCCCTCGCCACTTCGCGCTTCATGTTTTGCAGCTTCAGTGCTTCGCGGGTTTTTCCAAAATATTCATCAAAAAATAAAAATGAAAAAATACAACCATGTCGGCAGCCACATGGCGGAAAGGAGGGTTGACGGGGTTTTAGTGTTGTGTTGGCGATAACTTGTTTTGTTTAAGCGATAACTTTTTTTATTAATTAAGCCCTTATAATGCCGCCTAAGCGCTGTGCCCCTGCGAAAGCTTCCTCCGGGGCGCCCAGAAACCCGTTGATGGGGTTCTGTCCTTGTACAGGGGGATTTTGAAGGAAAAGAAAAATCAAAGACAACAACGACCCTGTTTCTCTCCAAGGTAAAGCCCCCGGCTCTCCCGTCAGCGCCTCCAGCAGAAGCGTCTCCGAGGGAGCCTAACGCTTCTACGCGTCACGTGAGCGCCTCTCCTCCGCCCCCCACACAAGCCTCTCCGCCTCTCTCAGAAAGCCATGCTGATTCATGTTTATGACTGTATAAGGTTTTGTCATTCACCTTATTCA
>PVKE010031222.1:0-19162 GCA_004027555.1 Craseonycteris thonglongyai
AAAACTAATTTAGCTTTCTTTCTTTTTTTATTTTTTAATTTGGAAAAAATATTTAAAGAAAGAGGAAAAATAAACCTCTGCTAAGTTAGAGACTATGGCTTTTCAGAATCCCAGATATAATTTTAGATCCAATTAGAATAAGCATTGTGCTAGAGAAAGAATATTGTCAAAACTTATCTCCAGAGTAGATTTTATGCTCTTGAGAATCGTTTTGTTTTCTGACTGACAGATACATGCATGTCAGAAGGTGTGGTGGCAGAAATTCTAGCCTGGAATTTAGTCTCCACTCTAACATAATGTCACATTGTGTAGTCATTTTACATTTTGAGTCTAAATTTCCTCATTTGTAAAGAGCATAGATTGGATTATATGAATCTAAAGGTGACTTTCAATTGCTCTCCTGTTTTTATTGTGCACTTTTTTTAAATCTTGTTAATAATTGCATGCTTAAAATAATATTTACGTTATAGATGAAAAAATTATTCCTAGAACTTTATTTTATGCATTATTATTTTATTATTATTATTATTTTGCCTCTGAAATATTACATCAGTACCTTTTCTCTCCTTCAGGGTGGAGTTAGTGGGTTGACCGGAGAGCTAGAATTTGGAGAAAATGGAGGCAATCCCAATGTCCACTTTGAAATTCTTGGAACCAACTATGGAGAAGAGCTTGGCCGAGGTGTTCGCAAAGTAAGACCAGAAAAATGATAAATATGCTTTTTCCTGTAGTAACTATGGTTTTGTTTGATTGTCTTCATACAATATGATCACAGTATACATTAAAGTTCCTACTTCCTACTGTGGTTTGAAAGAGAAAGGAAGGGAGAGAATTAGGCATTTAAATAACCTTAAGTACTTACCAGAAGTACTAATCAACAAATTCTATTAATGCCTTAGAATAATTTAAAGCAGGGGTGTCCAACCTTTTGGCTTCCTTCTGCCATATTGGAAGAAGAATTGTCTTGGGCCACACATAAAATACACTAACACTAACAATAGCCGATAAGCTTAAAAAAAAACAAACTCATAATGTTTTTAAAAAGTTTATGAATTTGTGTTGGGCATCATTCAAAGCTATTCTTGGCTGCATGCAGCCTGCAGGCCACAGATTGGACAAACTTGATTTAAAGAAGAAAGGTAATCTGATGGTTGCCTAGGAAACTAACATAATATTTTATTTATTATAATAGTAATTTCTATGAAGTAGCAAATTTAATATTTATACAATGCATAGCAGCTTGGTTTTTAACTTTTAACATGTACAAAATCGGAATCAGAGCTTCGAAAATTTTTCATACATTAAAAGAAAGTCTACTATAAAATGTGATGTTCTGTATTTCAGTTTATATATGTGTCATGCATAAGTAGAAAATGGTTTGCAGGAAATGAGCTCTTGTTATATACTACAGATTGCATGTAAGAAGAAGCTGAATATAATAAATGATGTTTCAGGACATACTGAGACAATAACTTTCTCAAGGAGAAATATAAAACCCCTGCAAAATCTACTTTTCTGTAGTTTGAATTTCCTATTTTGATATATCTTGGGGAGGTAAAAACTAAAGGTAATGTAGTTCATAACTATATATTTCTAATGGTATAAAGTTGTATTAAATGTAAGAGGTTCTTCAGTGTTTCTTTCCGGTGTTGAGGTGTAGGATACAAAGAAACTTAGAGAAAATGAAGTTAAGAGTTTCTCACATCATCAATAAAAACGTATCAGTAAGTTTATGATAAAGGAGTTATAACTATCTTGATGCACTTTTAATTGTTTTATAGTGAAGCATAGCAAACATACAAAAAACTTCATAAAACACAAGGATCATTAGTGAATTATTTTAAAGGAAACAACCACTACCATGGTCAAGAAGTAGAACACATCAGGCATTCTAAACAACCCCATATACTTCTTCCTGATTACATCCCCGAACTCCCTTTCTAATTAGTAGACTACTGATGCTATGCTAAATTGGGGAGCACGTAAGGATGTAGAGAGTATCAAAGATTATCCATTAATTCACAGAGAATTTCAAAACTATTCGGAAATGTATGTCTTAAACCCAATTCTTTGCCTTCACTTTTATTTATTTAGTAATAAGAATCAAGCTACATTTATAAAACATCAAATGGAAACAAAATAATGGACATAATTAATATAGATTTATAATTAAGTTTGTTATCCATATAATTGAATATTCAGAAAATGAAAATATTCATGGTTGTATAGCAGAAAATAATATAACTTTCTTTGGAGTTTTTCTTATTTTCTAGCTGAATGATATTACAGAACGTTTTTTGACCACATAGTTGTGAAATCAGTAATAGTATATAATGTTTCCTATTTTGAAAAAAGAATAAAAGAACTTCTGTATACATTAAGTCAAGGGACCCCAACCCTGGGCCACAGACCTATTTTGCCTGATCTCTCTGTCTTCTCTCAGATCAATGACAGCGTTAGATTCTCATAGGGGCATGAACCCTATTGTGAACTGCACATGCTAGATATATAGAGTGCGGGCTCCTTATGAGACTTTAAAGCCTGATGGTCTGAAGTGGAGCTGAGGTGGTGATACTAGTGCTGGGAAGCAGCTGCAAATACAGATTAACATTAGCAGAGAGGTTTCACTACACAGAGACCATAATGCATCAATTGCTTGTACACTTATATCAAAACCCTAGCCCAGGGATCCCACTGATTCTGCATTATGGTAAGTGGTATGATGATTTTATTATATATTACAGTGTAATAATAATAGAAATAAAGAGCACAATAAATAATGTGCTTGAATCATCCTGAAACTATCTTCCCACTTGTCCCCTGGTCCATGGAAAAGTTGTCTTCCATGAAACCAGTACCTGGTGACAAAATGGTTGGCACCGCTGCATTAAGATATACATGCAGAAATGATTTCATTTGCAAACAGGACCTATACAAATAAAAAGAGAATGTGGTTTTTGTTTTGTTTTGTTTTTTTCATGTATTAGTTAATCCCTTATAAAATCCTCCTGGGTTTTTTTTTCTTCCACTTTAATTCCAATAATTGTCCCCAAGTTTATGTGTAATCATTTTGTACTAGGTTCCTTCATCTTTCCAATATTGTTGTGTAAACTATCCCATGTAATGTTCTTATTAATTTTTCTGAAGCCTATAATCCTAATACTTTCCTATTTTACAAAAACATGTATACCAATTCAACAATTAAGTATATGCACAAGAATGATAATTGCAGTCTTCATATAGTAATAAAAGCTAAGAAAAAAAGAATTTTAAGTACAGAGGAATCAGCAATATAGCAGAAAAGCAGTACTATAAAGACTAAAGAGAATCTATCAAATTTAGAAACACAAGGTTCATTAGTATCTGAGGATAGTCAGTAAAGCATATGGGTTAGGAATGTGACTGCTAACATCAGACTGTTCAAATTCTTATTATGTTATTAAAAGTCAAATTTAAGTTATACATTACGAAGCTCATAGATAAATAAAATATAAATTAGTTAATAATGTGACAAATTCAAAACTGTGCCTGGTACATCAAAAGATATTGAAATTAATTGGCATTTATAAGAGAAATCTCAGTTGAGAGATAATGCCATAGGTTTAAATAGCAACAAGTTGAAAAGAAAAAAGGAAGGTGATAGGTAGCAGAAAGAAGTGTAAATACCATATTATTCTATTTGGCTGTGAGAGTATTCATTAAATGACTTCTTTAAATCAAGGGGGAGAACTTACAGAATGTAAAAGATCTGAGTATGTTTGATGCTCACAGACAGTGAGTAGTAGACAGGAAGAGAAAAGATAAAGAGATGTGATCAATTATAGAGATCCAGGAGAAAGAAGATTGAATTCAGAATTAGATGGAGTGCTTAATCTTCGGCATTGGAAGACATAGTAAAGTGATGGGAGAGAGAGTAAGGAAAAAATGGTGTAAAGGCAACCAAGTTTTCTTGTATGGTGTCAGGGAATTACAGGAATTGTTAAGAAATATATTATCTTTTCTTAGAGATATGGGAGATGAGATTATTTGCTAAGAGGGAATGTGCAGCAGAAAACACTGAAGATAATGAGCGTGGTAGGTCAAAGACAGTAAATTTTGAAATAGCTCCTGTAGCAAACAGGGGAGAGCTAACTAGGGAATATGAAAGAAATGCCAGGTGGGGCTTGCTGTTGGTTCATATGAGGTTAAAGATAAAAAATTCATTCTAGCACTAATTTATGTGGTTGTATATTTTTGTCCAATAGCATTCAACAGATAAAACATATTTGAATTAATATAGGTTTCAGATTTCATCAGATTGTTTTAGTTTATTTTTGTTGTTTATGATAGCAGTGCAAAGAGGCAGTGAGGGTAAGGATATCAGGATATAGATAGAAATGCTGAAGTGAAGAAGCGTGAAATATAACTTGGATGTGAATGATAATGAAGACAGGTGGAGTACCACAACAGGGAAAAAGTAAGGCTCAAGAGAATCAAACCCTTGGTAAATCAGAAAAGCCTTTACATTGATTTGGATTAAATTAGAAGCTTTCGGAGCCAGAAAACTGTTTGAAGTGAGAGACATCTAAATTCATGATTCAAAGGGTAAGTGGGATCCAGACACTCAGAAAGTCAGGTTGTGTGAGTTTCCAGAGTTACCTTCATTTAGCCTTCAGTGTAGTTCCAAAATTGATGTGATTGCTTCATTCTGCTCTAAATTCATATTCTGTAATGTGTTATTATGCCTTTCAGTTGACAATAAAGCATACACTTCAAATTATGTTAACTCAATTCTTACATAATATTAAAGAACTCCTGTAAGTATTTTGTTTATGTTCCTATATTTCAACTCCCAAATTGTATTGAAACACCTCAGTGCACTGGCATTATATGGATGTTGTGTGAAAGACACCATAAATATTTACTTTATATCACCTTTTACACTGTCGACACTTAAAATTTTTATATTCTTATTTTAAATATTTTAAGCATTTTTAATTTTTAAATATTATCTGTTTTTTATCTAAAATGTTTTTTCTACCAAAATGCAGCTTTTATTACAGTAATTAATGAATCTACATAACTTCAAATCTTGCTCTCAAGTAATTTTAAGAGTAATTTTTTCAAGTAATTTTATGAATTAGTTTGTTGATTGCCAGCTTCATTTGTAAATGGGGCAGTTCCTTCATACAGGCCTTTAGACATATGTTATGTCTTCAAAGACACTTGTCAAGGAAAAGGCATTACCGTGCCATTAATTACAGTATTTAGTAAATGTATGTCCAAAATTAAGGTTCTACTCCCAGTATCTTCATGTCTCAAAAAGAATGAATGGCTTTCCAGTTGATGACTTGTCAACTTGTCAGTGTTTATTCTGCTGTAGTGGCTAAGTGTATACAATGCCTGCAGCCTTATCACCTGGAGCAGAAATACCGTCAGCTCTCATAAACTAAGTAGGGCTATATCTGCTTAGGATTTGATGTGAAATTGACCAAGTCCCACATTTTGAACTAGACCTGGCTGTCTTGCCATTGTATGAGTAGAGGTTTCATTTTTCTGACTTTGGCAAGAATGTGAAAATAATTATTTAATTTTCACTGATGCTGATCAAAACTAGAGCTTTTCTGCTTTGATATTATTCACATGTTCTTTTACTTTGATGCAAAGTGGTGTTTCTTCCGAATCCAGCAGATTGTGTGTTCATGGTATTAAACCCTGTGCGTCCTTAAAGATAAATTGAGGTGAACCTCAAAGCCAAATTTCAAAATTATCAAGGTTTTTATAGGTCCTAAAACTTTCTCCAAAATATATTTGTTCCTGTTTCTGCTCATCACAACACAAAATTACCAAAAAAGAAAAATAATTTAAGTAACATCTTTTCCAATCTTCTAAAACTAAATTATTAGAAGATACAAAAAGTCAATATTAAATTGAATATTAAATTTAAAGGATCGATTTTTGTTTTTTCTTAGAAGAAGAATTTTATACAATAGTTTCTTTGGCTTATGTATCTGAAGTGTTTTTGTTTTGTTCGATTTGTAATGCCACTCACTTTTTATTGTATAGTCTGAGTTCCAGCGTTAAAATTTAATACCATAAACGTAATATCTTTGAACTTTATCACAAACAGGAAAATAAGGCCAGAAAGAAATAGATTAAAAATGGTTTCACAAAACTCTTAATTGCATAGTAGTGCGTAACATCTTCATAAAATTGTTTTCCTGTGTAAGCTGATGAGATAAAATGGTACAACAGAGATATTCTAGCTTGTAGGTATAATTGTGTTTCAGATAGGTTTAGAATTTTTCTCAAGTTCTCCAACATTAAATTCACGAATATAAAACCTACAGTTTTGCATTCTTGGGAAAATCTAATGTACTGTTGTTGCAAAAGGTATTACATAGACTGCCATTGGCATATTTTTTTTTTGGACTGAAATATTTTAGTGCCTTGTAAGTAGAAAGAGGAAAGAACAGCTTTGCCTTCAGATGGCCATTGATTAAATATTTTATTGTTATTCTTCAACATTGTACTTGTATTGATTCTGCAATATCTAAAATAGCATAATACTTTTCATATTACTGTCTTATGTTTTTACAGCAAATTTTGCAAAGTGAAATTTTATGCATACAATTATACATATAAGTAAAATCCCCATAATGTGAATATGTAATAAATATATATAAACATAAATATCATAAATTTGCTTTTTTATAGCCTGTCTTTACCATTACAGTGTAACCCATGAGACAGAAATGTTTTGTTTTTACAAAGCTTTGTGGTTACCAGAGGGTAAGAGGGGAGGGTGGTAGTAGAGGAAAGTAAAGGGGGTCAAATACATGATGATGGCAGTAGAACTGACTTGGGGTGGTAACACAAAATGTAAGAGATGATGTATTATGAAAATGTATACTTGAAACCTATATAATTTTACTAATCAATATCACCCCAATAAATTTAATTTAAAAAAGATTTGTTCTTTGCTGTATTTCCCAATGTATGGCATATGGCAGATACTCATTTAGTATTTAATGCATAAACTAATGAATATATTTGCATACTGATGTAAAGATCTGTAATATCCGTTTTTGTATCTACAAGTGTAACAGCCATGGTTTGCCTGTATTGAAGTGAAAACGTAATAAGTGTATGCACATAAGGTAATTGTTGACATGCCACTTTAGAAAGTAAATGTGTGATTATATCCTTTCCATTTTTGTATGCAAATGTCTAGAAGAGGTGGCCATTTGGTCACCAAAATATAATCAATTATTTTAATAGTCATTAAGTAAGATTAGATATAATTTCTTTGCAAGGGTTCATAGTGAATAGGGAAATATTATATTGATTATTTCAAGCAAATAATTTGATTATTCTAAGAAAAATGGAAGGACCCACAAAAATGCACACTCATTAGGAATTATTGGTATTTGTAGTTCAAGGTCATTTTTTTTTTTATATCTTTTTATATTTATAGAGAGTAATTATTTTATCTTCAGTGCATATTTTGATTTTTATTTTACTTTTGACAGAAAGAGAGAGAGATAGAGACAGAGACAGCTAGAGAACCGAACTGTGGGAACTCCCCAGTTCAGCATGTGGGTCCGCCTGGGCCGGAGCCGGGATTCAATCCTCGGTCCTCGGGGCTTCAAAGCGAGCGCTCAACCCGCTGAGCCGTCCCGGCTTTCCCTCAAGGTCATTTTTTAACAACTGGGCTAGATCTGATATGTCATTACAGGGAAAAGTGCATAGCCTTTGCTGTGAGACACACCTGGGATAACCTTCTGACTCTGTCACTTATTGACTGTGTGATTTTAAGACTACTATACCTAGCGAGTCTCAATTATTTCTTTATTTTTAAAATGTGAATAATACCTATCCCTGAAGATCTGGTAAGGATTAAGTGAAATTATGTTTATAAATTATGTAATGAGGGGTGATTAAAATAATACCAACTTGCAAATGGACAGTAACATATGTTAATATTTTGGCAACATCATAAATGCAAAGTCTAGTTGTTACTCTCGTAAGAAATTGCTATATGAGATAAAGAAAAACGTTCATTTTAGGTGTGATTGACAGACCATTATACATAACACTCACAGTAATACCATGCAACATTAATCTTTTTGCTTTGTTTAATGTTCTTTCTGACTCTAAATTCTACAAGTTTCTTAATCAAGACTTAGGGGCATCTACAGTTTGAAGGAAAGCCAATGGCAGAGGATCTAGTAATCAACATAAACTGCATTAACCCAATCTTTGTAATTAAGCTCATCATTGGAAAATGTGCCATCTTTATTTACTGTCATGTTGCTTACAATAAATTTATCTCTTGGAAAGCTAATATATTGAAGAGAATGTGGACAAATACTGTGAATTGACATATTTTAAAAACAACAGCTTTTTTTCTTCCAGTTTTCTTTATATATAATGTACAATCATGAAAATTTAGATCTATCAGCTTTCCTTTTGGTTCTCAAGAAAATATTTTGTGTGACAAAGCCATATGATATTGAACCTACTACTTTATAAAATATTCAATGTGTTAAACTTTAAATTTTTGGCCACAGCAGTTTTCTGATGAGTAGGGGAGCTCTGCACTTTTGAAAAGTATATCCTGTGGACTGGACCATTTCTGCTTCAAAGGGAGCCCATATGCTAATACTATATAGAAAAGAAAAAAATAGTCATATTCTAAGATGTTTAGAATCACTCTGACCTTTCTGGGAGAATTAGGTGTTTCTTGGAATGAGGTGACTTTTGAGGAAGTCCTGCTTCAGGCAAGAAATAATTCACTTTCTCTTGGAGAGAACAGGAACTATCTCTTTGGTGGATGGGACGGTGCTGACTTATAGAGCTTGAAGCAAAACTGCCTGATAGAGTATAATTCAAGTCCAAGTTTTGGCAAAAAGAGAATCAACAACATTTCTGGAAGGACTACGAAATCAAGATTGTTTGCTTGGTATGATTTCCTTTACCACTTTAGGGGAAAGGGCTTATTGTGAGGAAAGTTGGTGCTATTGGCACACAGACTCTTAGGAAATCCTTCCAGACATAAGTGTGCTCATGAAGAGACCCAGAGACTATAAATCATCTGTGGTCCACAAGCTGAAGACTAATTGGGTTAAGAGTTCAAGACTATCCCTGATACAGAGGGGTAAGGTTCAGTTTCCTTCCTACTTTACTGGACATTATCCACAAACGGACACACAGGAATCTGCATCATCCCAACCCCTGACAAACACACAGCACCACCATCACAACCAATGAAACTCCATTCCAGCTCAAATTCACCTACTCAATGTGGAGGTTATTACCATCCACTAAACAACCTCATTTGTAGTTTCAGCCACAAGTGCATTTATTGATGTTCAGAATCCACTCTACCATAGTAATAGTTATCAAAGCAATATAAATTAGGATACACAGAATCAAGAAATGTTTGCTTGCATATGTACTCCTTTGGCAGAGTCTCATTGTTGAAATTGAATTTCAAGTGGCAGCTATCAAAGGCTTATTTCAAAGAGATTGTATGTCTATGCAGACAGTGGCAGGAAGGGGTCACACAGTAAGTCATTTGTCTGTGCATGTTGGAATCTCACAAAAGATTAATTTGTTATACAGTGAAGTTAGTAGTATGGTAGGTCAGTTGAACTGTAATTTCAAGGGATTGTCATTGGACTTCAAATTATCTATGCTCACTATTACCTCTGAATCTCTCTGATGTCTGGTTAAAATGTTTAATTACATATCTCTCTTATTTTCCCAGGCTTGTCTTGATTCCCTCCGGGAATATGTATTCTCCTTCAACAGTAACTGTATTTTATACATTGCAATGATTATGAAAAATTTAAATAGTTTGGGCACATAGTCTCACCAAATTTGGTAATCGAACTTCCACAGCTCATTTGTTTGTGGGCCCTTCAGTTACACTAGTGTGTATTATGTTTATACCAATGATAAATAATTGAAATTGTAATCGTGGCTTTGGTGACTGCGGGTTGCTTTGCCTCCTTTATGTCTTTCTTCCCCCCAGTAATTTTATTTTATTTTATTTTATTTTGCGACCAAGACACCTGACATACTCAAGCTAGTCAGAAACCATTAAGACTTTATTCATAATTACGCTGTTTCATTTTCCAATCATTAGCAAATGAAAAGATTGATATTTGTTCATTTGTTTTGTATAGAAGCTTTAAAATAGCTTGAATGTGTGAACTATAATCTCTTTTCTAAGTTTCTGCTATTAATTTAGAAGACATTGCTTCTTCCAATGTTTCCATCGTGACAAAAAGTTGATATGTTTAAATAAAAACAACTAACACAGTTTGTTTCACTTCTAACAGAGTACACAATTGACTTTTATGCTAAAAGTAATATGCTGACTGTGCTAAAGACAGAAATGCGCTGTTTGGCAACTGATCTTCATCCCTCAACAACATGGAGACTATTAACATATGTTTGTGACAGCATGCTTCTCATCATACTCCTGGTTTTGAAAGGAGGATATTCAAATGTACAATATTTTTACTGAGACATTAAATCCATATCAACTGTTACAAACATGTCCTTATTTATCAGATAGTAAATATTTCTGAAAGTTTAGATTTGTCCCCTTTAATTATCCTTTTCTTTGAAAATGTGCACAACTGTATAATCTTGTACACAATAAGATTTTATTTCTACCTATGATAAATGAAACAAAAGAATATGTAGCTTCTCCAAATTAGTTATATAGTTTTATATTTAAATGTTTCATAATTAAAATTCTTTTTGTAGTTATTTAGTTCGGTGATCTTAAGATAGTGGTATTATGGACTATTTATACTGTTAGTTTCTCCTATATTTTCCTATATTTTCCAGATTTCTGCAAAGGGAATATGAGAGTCTTATAATCAGAAAAAATGAAAGGTTAGTTTTAAAAGTTAACTTTTAAAAAGTTTTCTTTTATCCAAAGAAGAAAAACTGTTTCTGAAATTTTATCCAAAGTATTTAAGTAACTAAACTTTAAGGACAAATGATTTTTCACTTGCAATTTGAAATAAAGTCTGCTGTCTAGATTGAGTGTTCTATAATTCTGAAATTCCAATATCATCTTGTATTCATAAAGCATTTTGAAGTGCTATTTTTTTAAAAAAGCAAAAGAATTCATTTTATTTATTTCCATATGTTATCTATGACACAAAATATACAGTTATGTGAAGTAGGACTATACCATGTTGAATTAATTGATAACTTTATTTATTAAACATTTCAATTTTAGATTAGGATAAAAATATCTAAAGTAATTTTACAGTGTGGTAACTTTACATGTAATAATAAACATTAATATTCTTGCCATAATGACCGTTACTTTATATGTTAAATATGTCTTCAGATTACTTCTTTTGATGGTTTGAGAATAAGAACTCAGAAAAAGGATCTGTAAGAATTATATATGAGCATTTATTCTAACTTAAAAAATCAGTATTTGATAATTTTCATATAAAATTTAGATATTATGTATTAATAATTAATGTAAAATAATTTATAGTTAAAGATTTTTACATTATCAATAAGGTCATTTTAAAATGTAAATGTCCACATTGTTTCTTTTTATATCCTGAAATTAGTAATCATGCTGAATCCAAAATACTTACTTACAATTCAAAAAGTATACCGATGAAGAAGTAATAAAGAAAGATTTTTTTTTAACTAAAAATATAACCAAATTCTTGTTCTTACTGTGATCTGAAGTTTCCATAGCCACTTAAATCATCTAAAATATAGGCTCTCAAGTTTTGTTTTACATGAAAGAATTCTGATGGACAATTTTTCAAAGTGATGGTTAAATGTCTTTATTCAAACATAAAGCATTATTATGTAGATACATAGTATTATTATTATCATTATTAGTTTTCATGCTCATGCAACTTAGGTGTTACTGGTATATGTTCCCTGAAGTATGCTATTTCCACTGCCTACTTCCACTTCTTGTTGAGGCTACAAATGTTTTGCAGCACTGATTTTTTACTTTAAGTTGTCAGCGTTTCAAAAGACCCTTAAATGTCTTTTCAGTAAATTCTCTATAGATTTAGTAAATAATCTATTGAAGTTGTGTAGAAAGCTAAGTTTGTATAAAGTTCTTTTCAATATGGAATATAAATGTTTGGAAATGGAGATGCTCTTTTAACAATTAGAAGCACTTCTATTAATCACAGTAATTCAGGTGCGATAAGGGGCTTTTACATTTATTGGCAGTGAACTTTGATTTTAAAATATTTCATAAATACATTTTACCAGTGTTATTCAACTCCATTATAACAGTAAAATAGCATTTCAGGAAGTTTTCTTAATAATCAGAAGTGAGAAGTGAATCTCACTTACAAAAGTCTAAAAATATCATGGATTAATATAAGTTATGCCTTGAAATGTTTAATTAATAATATGAATGCATCCAGCTAAATATCATCACTCTGAGAAAGAGACTTGATGCTCATGAGGAGAAAAGTACTTATCTACTGAAACCGTTTTCAAGCAATTCTTAATCAGAAGCTATGGAGAGTTTCATTACCCTGGAGTACCTGAATAAAAGTAGTTTTCATGGATTTAAATGAAAATGTATTTGAAATGCTTTGCTCATGAATTTATTTTTTGAATTCATTCAAGTTTGATATAAATCTATATCCCAAACTGAGATGAGAAATCTTTCAGTCCCAGACTCATGCTTTTCAGAATGTCTGACTGAAGTCATTTGGAGCAGTAATACCATTTCAATAAGTGTATTTTCATTAAATAAGAGACAATGTCTTTTCAGACTGTGAAAAAGTCATATTTCAGTCTCTCATATAGAAAATCTTGTACTAGTGGATATTTTTCACTTCCAAAGAAAGTTAGAAACTGGAGAATTATTCTTGGGACAAACAGAAAGATTACAGTTCAGAAACTGAGTTCTCATTCGTGATTTCTTTTTTTAAGATTTATTTCATTGTTTGAGAGAAGGAACGAGAGAGAGAGAGAGAGAGAGAGAGAGAGAGAAAAGGCATGAGCGCCCAGAAGAGTCTCTACAGTTGTACATCATTAGTTGTGACATACTTTCGTTCCACACGGCTGGATGTGAAGCCATGTGGGGTGGGAACCATACCGGGGGCCTCCCACGTAGGTGGCAGAAATCTTTGTTGCCATCTCAGCAGTTACCAGCTTCACTGCTGTTCATCATATGGACCTGCACGGCCAGGGACAGGACTAGATCCCTGTACCTCACGATTGCAAGGCAAGCACTCAGCCTGTGGAGCTATCTCAGCACCACCCCACCCCACCCCCACATGATTTTTATTTGTTGAAAATCACATATTCATTTTTATTTCCTCTATTGCTTTCTTTGGTTCTAGCATCCTCACTCTTTATAAAACTGCAACGCTATAGTCTACTTGTCAGTATTGATCATCTCAATGTTGTCAATTCTTGATGACTATAGGGAAAAAAATGGGGTTAGTCTGAATTTCTATTATTAGTGTCAAATAAGCATTCATTTTTTATTTATGTGTCTTCTCTCATTTACATTTTGCAAACATAATATTTTTATGAATTCTTAAGAGATCTTTCTATGCTAAGGCCTTTTCTCCTTTATCGTATTTTTTATATTTCTCTTATAAGTGATTTGCATTTTGAGTTATTTTGTCTTACAGAAAGTTGTAATTTTAATAGTAAAATTATTTTCCTTGTGATTTCATCTACTGACTTTTATACAACTAATGCTATCCCAACAAGAAATTACACTTACACTTTCTTAACCCCCAACCATCCCTTTTATAGTTTCAATATTTGTAATTATTCTTTCAATCCATCTGAGTGTTTTGGGGAGCAGAGGTGAGGTGGCACATGGTATTATATGAAGAACTAAATGACTATTTTGTTTCAAAACAGTTAAACAATTTTTTTATAGTTGAAGAAGTACCCCCTCTTCTTATTGATTTGGATTGCCTTAGATACTAGTGCACCACATTATAAATATGTTTAAATCCTAATGTGTGAAGATTAAATAGATAACTTGACTTGCCTTCCTGTATATGTTTCTCAGTCCAGTTTCATTTGCCTTGAAATTAGCAGATAATCTTCCCAGAGTCTAACTAACTAATTGACAGTGTTGATTTTTAAGTCTTGCGGATTTTCATTTTCTTATCTTTATTTTTAAGGGTTGGAAGGGGTGTTAATAATTTGAAAGGATAGTGTAGAAACAACTAACTAGATAAAAACTTTTGTAGAAAACCAACCATTTCATTCTTCAAAAGCAGGCTACTCCTGATTTGTGACAATCACTTTACATCGTTATAAAGCAATATGCTTATCTTCTTAATTGCTATGGAATGGGAGCATAAAAATCAACTAAAAATTGTTTCAAGTCATTAAAATGAATTTGTTTGTGTTAAGGCAGTTCAGAAAAGCATCCTGTTCTGTGCTACTTATTATCTGATGTGTGATGATCATTCTTGCTATGTTATCAAAATTCACATTACATTCAAGTAATGATAGCAATTTTTTTTGTACACAGACGCAAAGACCCAGGTGCATCATTGGAATGTTAAAGGAAAATGTTATTATTTTTGGCTTATTTATAATTTTAACCACATACAATATTGAATGTAACACGTCCAATTAGTCTTTATTCAATGTTACAATAGGAAATCAGTAGTTTAAATAATTTATGTACATATTTGTGGTTCTGTCATTGTTAGGAATTTGACTTCTTTATTTGACATTTACCCTTATCTGGGTAAAGTGATAACAAAATTATGGTTAACAAGATGAAAATTAGACTCCTTTAGCCTTTGAACAGTGGCAAAATAATCTTATTAATAATTTTTTTATTAAATTTATTGAGCTGACATTGGCTAGTAAAAATTACATAGGTTCCAAGTGTACAATTCTACATTACATTGTCTATGTGTTACATTATGTGTTCACCACCCTGAATCAGTTCTCCTGCCATCATCATGTATTTGACTCCTCCTCCCTACTCCCCCACCTCGTCCTCTCTTACCCTCTGGTAACCACTAAACTGTTGTCTGTGTCCATGAGTTTTTGTTTCTTTGTTGCTTTCAGTTTTATATTCCACACATTCATGAAGTCATACATCTTGTTTTTGTTGTTGTTGTTGTTGTTTGTTCTATCTGGCTTATTTTGCTTAGCATGATGATCTCACAGTCTATTCATATTGCAACAAGTGGTAGTATTTCATCGTTTCTTATGGCTGAGTATTAATTTATTGTGTATATATGTATCACAACATTCTTTCTAATGTAATAAGCTATTTGAGGAGATATTTTTAAACCTTAGCCTGGAAAGTCTCTTGAGTATATCAAATCTAAAGCATTTATCCGAAGCATGGGAAACCTGAGAGAAATAACCTTCATGTTTGACATCTGTTTTTTGTGTCCTACAATTTCTCTTCCCAGAGACATTCTTTCCGTGCCTAGAATTATTCTGATTATTGATTCTAAGTCCAAGATAAGAAGTATGTTTAAGTTTGAATATGATTTAAAATTTTTTTAATAAAATTGAAGTTATACAAATTTCTGGTAGTTTCTTCAGGGTTCCATTTTGCTTGTTTGCTCATGAAATTTGCCAAAGCTCATTTAAATTTTAGATATTATTATCATTCAGAAGCTAAAAAGATAAGGTGCTCATTTGCGTAATCTGGGACATAAAAAAACTTGTTTCAATATCCGAAAAAGATAATTCATTTATAGCAGTTGGAGGATTGGTACTCTCTTCTACTTATAAGATTTAGGAAATCTCTCCACTTACTATTTTTTCAATTTTCTAATCTCATCAATCTATGTTTTGAACATTCTGAACAACCATTTTATGAAATGAGTGGGAAATAACTAACTGTGCAAGATACCCATAGTGGGCTAACTAAAATGTAGTCTGTAATATTGTTTGTAGGATTAAGGAAAAGCAATATTATCCTTAGTAATATTTTATACCACTTATATTGTCTCATATATCCAGAACAGTACCACCAGACAAATTTAAGATGATTTTAATCAATGTTAGGAAGACTCTAGAGTGCCCATGTCTAGAATAAAATTATAGTCAGACCAATGCAGTGATTTTTAAGCTTTGTTGCACTTTATAGTCACCTGGGATACTGTTTAAAAATTCAAAATGGTTGCTTCCTACCCCAGATTGATTAAATCAGAGTCTGAGGGGATGAGATGTGGCATTTTAAAAAAGCTTCCTGGGTAATTTTATCATGCAGAGAATTACTGGCTTAATGTTGAGAAGCAATAGCTTAATGTAGCAGCCAGTTGGATTCCTTAGTCTGAAGTTAGAAGACTTAGCCTACCGGTATGTGGACCAAATTGTTCTTGTTAGCCTATGCTTGGGTATAGAAATTTTACATAAAGATGGGCAAAGCTCATTGAAGAGTTATTAAGACAAATCACTAGTCAAATGAAATTGAACATTATTGAATTTCCCATTGTTGGGAAGGGACTTAGGGAAGAGTTGTTTTCTGGGACTTATATGAAGATTATGGCGAATCAATGTGGCTTTCTGTTTATAAGTTTCACTAAGGAGTTAAGTCTTAATAAGTAGTCTCCCTTGAAAAACTAATTGGGGGATTTAGTCATAAGCAGCACTAAACTAGGGAATTCATTGCAACTTAGAACATGAACTTCAATCAAAAATCCCTTCAGGAACTCAAGTCTGTATTAAAAAAATGTCTTGTTCTTTCTTGGGCAGATGGGCAATGAAGAGGATCACTCAGCTGCCTCTCAACATACTGCCAAGTAGGGAGGAAAATTTGTTGTTTCCATTTGGAGTGGATGACTCTTTTTTCCTGTTTCCTAGGCATTCTGAAATTTGCATATAATTTCTGTAACTTTTTAAGAATGACTGCCATAATTAGTTTCTGTTTAAGCCTCATAATAAGGGAGGCACAGTAGGATGCTTAAGAGTTCAGTTTTGTTTTTTTGTTTTGTTTTGTTTTCCCAGTAAGCAAGTGGAGTGATTAAATCTCTGAACAAGTTATATGCATAGAGTAGCATCTAAGAACTTGACTCTGTAGCAAGATGTAGTTGAAGAAGAAACAATAGGCAAAGACATTTGCTAAAAAAAATTTATATATATGTATATGTATGTGTGTATATATATATATATATGTGTGTGTGTGTGTGTGTATATATATACACACACACACACACAGACACACACATATATATAACATAATAATAACTGTTTCAAGGCAGTGAGGGCTTAAACTATCTACAGACAGACAGACACACATACACGTGCACACTGGAGGCTTAAGGATTTTTTTTTAATAAAAATGTAACAGATGGTAAATTGAAAACTGTTTTTGCAACATCAGGATACAATACAGGTGACATTCCAAACTGAATACAATGCCAAAATAAAAATTTGGCAAAGAAAGATTCAATAACGTCTATACTATTCTTAAATGCCCTGCTGACATAGAAAATATAAGCATGTTAGCAGGTTGAGATGTCTTAGAGATTTCTTTGGAGAGAGCTGTTGATATGCTGTGAGCCCTTCTACTGCAGCAACCCACCTACCCTATCATCAAGGAGATCTGGAGAAGGTTCAGGCCTTCATGTCAGTCAAGAGGAGTGTAAGAAAGTCTAATTGGAAAACATAATAAGTGTATATTTTCTGTAGGTTGAAAGACAAAGAGTCCTAGTGGGTGATTCATGCCACTTAATCACGAGTAATTGCTTTACTAACTGCTTTGATAACTGATTGAAGGAGAGATTGATTGATACCACCTTGTGTAATCTGAACATTCAATGTTTAATGGGCAAATTATGTATGTATCCTGTGAACTAGATATAAGCCACAGAAAAGATAGAATGTCTCTTGTATGGCTCATCTTAGGTCTCATTCTAAAGGCCAACTATAGGAACAAACAAACCTTACTAGAGAGAATACTCTATAGAGAATCTGGAGATACCACTAGACTCCTAGCAATTGAGGTATAAGTTAGCCACCAGTTAGAATAGATATGAGCTCTCAATAATAGGAACATTTATAAAAATGTATGTATTGGGGGAAGAATGATAAGTCTCATGTTTTATAAAGAATCTGTGAAATTTGCAAATGCAGGACCAGGCACAGTAAAGCATAAACTTTATTGCCCTTTTTGTTTGCTTCTGCCTTCCTGTGATTCAACTCTGAAGGAGTCAGAAACTAAGAGGTTATATATCATAGAACTGGTCTGGGGCTTAGAAATAAAGTCACTATGTTTCCCCTGATATAAATTCCCCACCTGCAATTTGGGGGATGAAGAAACCTCAATATCTAAGCATAGTCAGAGTTTAAATTTTTACTAAAGCTATTGATTCTTAAAATCACTAAATTAAGATTGTGACCATGAGTCATTTTAATTGCTTAAAGAATAAACATAAATTCATATTGTCTGTCTGAATATTTATTCAAGAGTAAGGGGAAAATAACCCTTTAGAATAAAATTGTAAAGGTTGTGAGACACACACACAAAAAATAATGTTAATTTTATTGTACTCAAAGTCAAGAATTATAAATGACCAAGAAAGGCACAGACTAATAATTACATTTTATACCTTTGTTGTATTTAATAATTTAACATACAGTTTCTTATTTGATCCTAAATATCTTAAAGATAGGGCAGATATAATTTTATCCATTTTAAGAAGAATAAGATGAAGATTAGGTTCATATGTGATATATTCAAGATCTTTACACATTTTGGAGTAGGTTTTAAAGTTAGGACCAGTACACAACGTATGGTCTCTACATCTTACCTAAGGGCACACATAGCTCCTAATGTAAGAAGTAGTCTTTGTAATTTCTATGAAAACTGTTCTCACTAAATTATTCAGTAAAAATTATTGATCTTTCATTGTTTGGGATTCAGTATGGAAACAAGAGAATTCCATTGCTCCCTTGGAACTTCCATTCTCGTACAGAGGATCAGACAATGAGTAAATGGAACAAACAAATAAAATGTTACATCAAGTGGTAGGTTTTGTGAAAATATAAGTAAAGCAAGATATTAAAGATAGCAAGTGTTAAGAGTGAGAGCTCCTGTATGCTTTGTAAACCGCTGGGCTTGAGAGGGAAGTGTGCCTACAGCCAAAGGCCGTTATGGCTGGAGCAATGAGGAAAGAAGATGGGTAGTTGACTGATGCTCTAGCAG
>PVKE010031223.1:0-19160 GCA_004027555.1 Craseonycteris thonglongyai
GGCCTGATTCTGGGAGCTGGGCACATAATGAGATGCATGGGTGATGTGATGTGGAGTTGGTACATCGGGAAACTATCTAATTGTTACCAACCAATGTCACTCCATTAAATTTAACAATAAAAAAAAAAGAATAAATAAATTTTTTAAGCATATGAGGAAATAAATAAATAAAAGTCTTTTGGTGGCGTCTTTAGACTTTTCTAGATATAAAATCATGTCATCTGCAACTAGTGATAGTCCTTCATTTTCAACTTGGATGCCTTTTCTTTCTTTTTCTTGCCTGTTTGCTCTGGCAAGGATGTCTAGTACTATGGTAAATAATAGTGGTGAGAGTGAGCATCCTTGTGTAGTTCCTGATTGTATTTCTTGAGTGGGTTTGTTGGGTAGTGATAAGGTGTACAAATGTTCAGTTTTTCAGGACAGCCAACTTATTTTCCAAAACAGTTTACCAATTTAGATGCCTATGGGCAATGTGTAAAGTTTTACCACTGTCTACATCATCTTGACCCCTTCAATCTACTTGAATATAGATATATATATGTCATAATTTGCATTTGTCTAATTACTGTAATTTTTAAATATTGGCTAGACCCATTTCCTTGTCTGCAAAATTTCTGGTTATGTCTTGCTCATTTTTTCTATTGGGTTGTCTTTTTTCAATTATTTTTTAGAGAACTTTATTATGAATGATAATCCTTCGTCAATTCTTTGTGATATGAGTTACAGGTACCCTTCTCTTATTATGGGGCATCACTTTGATCCTCCTAATTTTTTTTTAAGATTTACTTTATTGTTTTTGACAGAGACAGAGATAGAGATCGACAGAGTGAAGGGGGAGAGCCCAGAACAGTCTCCACGGTTGTACATCATTATTTTTCGACGTAGTTTTGTTCTGCACAGGTGGGCATGGGAAGGTACAGGGCAGGAACTGGACTGGGGGCCTCCCACATGGGAGGCGCGTCCCAGTTCAGCATATGGGTCCACACAGGCTGAGGCCGGTATTTGATCCTCGGTCCCCAGGGCTGCAAAGCGAGCGCTTAACCCACTGAGCCATCCCGGCTTCCCGATCCTCCTAATCTTAATACAGACAAATTTATTCATTTTTTTCTTTTGTGGCTAAAACTTAATCTCTCTTCTTTGAGAAATCCTTCCCTACCATGGTAGTGGGTGAAGTGGTGAGGCCTACTAGTGGTAAAGAAACTTTCTTCAGTCCAGATTGCCTGAGTGTATGGAGCTGTGCCACAGCTATGCAATGATAAAACATATATCATAGAAATGCAGAACTCAAAGCAAATGTTTCCAGGCTTATCATGGAGCTTGTGTAAGATCAGTTCCAGACCACCATAATAAAATATTGCAATAAAGGTACAGAATTTTTTTATTTCCCAGTGTATATAGAAGTTATATTTACAATGTACAGTAGCCTACTGAGTGTCCGACATTATCTGATGTACCAACTACTCTTTATCCATTCATCCACTCACAGACACCCAGGCTGACTCCACAACTTGGCCATTATAAATAATGCTGTAGTGACCATATAGAGATGCATTTGTTCCCTTAAACTAGCATTTTGGGTCTCTTTGGATAAATACCCAGAAGTGGGATTACTGGGTCCTACTTTGTCTCTTGTTATAGCCTTTTTTTTTTTTAATTTATTTTTTGTTTGAGAGAAAGAGAGAGAGAGAGAGAGAGAAGGGGGTAGAACCCAGAGCAGTCTCCATAGTTGCACATCATTCGTTGTGACATGATTTCATTCCATAAAGGTAGATGTCAAGTCACGTGGGGCAGGGACCAAACCAGGGGCCTCCTGAATGGGAAACAAGAACCTTTGCCACTGAACCATTCTGGTGATTACCAGTTGTACCGCAGTTCAGGGTATAGGGTTTGCACAGGCTGAGGCTGGGAATTGAATTCTGGACTTTTGTGATTCTAAGCCTTTGTATTAAAGTCTATCTTTGTCTGGTATATCTATTTTCTACCTTAGCTTTTTCTGTTTGTTTGTTTCCATTGTCATGAAACATCTTTTTCTCATCCCTTTAGTCTGTGAGCCTTTTGATCTGAAGTGAGTCTCTGTAGGAAGCATACATAGGGGTTTTGTTTTAAAACCCCTATCTTCATTCAGCCATCCTATCTTTTGATTGAAAAATTTACTCCATTTACATTTAAAGTAATTGTTGGTAGATATGTAGTTATTGCCACTTTATTACTCATATTTTTGATTTTTGTTTTTCTTCGTTTGACTTAAAGAAGTCTCTCTAAGATTCCTTGTAATACTGGTTTGTTGGTGGTAAACTCCTTTAGCTTTTTCTTGTCTGTGAAGCTTTATTTCTCCTTCGATTTTGAATGATAGCCTTGCTGGGTAATCTTGGTTGTAGGTCCTTGCTTTTCAGTGTGTTGAATATTTTCTGCCAATCCCACATGGCCCACAAAATTTCTGTTGAGAAATCAGCTCACAGTCTTATGGGAGCTCCCTTAAAGGTAACTAACTGCTCTTCTCTTGCTGGTTTTAAGATTCTCTTTGTCATTAACCTTTGACATTTTTATTATGATGGTCTCAGTGTGGGCCTTTTTGAGTTCATCTTGGTTGGGACTCTCTGCACTTCCTGGGCTTGTATATTTATTTCCTCCACTAGATTAGGAAAGTTTTCAGTCATTATTTCTTCAAATTATTTTTTCAATTCCTTGTGCTCTCTCTTCTCCTTCTGATACTATGATGCAAATGTTGGTATGCTTGATGTTTTCCCAGGGACCCTTACACTCTCCTCTTTTGGGTTCCTTTTTCTTTTTGCTGTTCTGATTTGGGTGTTTTCTGCTACCTTGTATTCTAAGTCACTGATTTGATCCTGTTTCATTTAATCTGTTGATTGCCTTTAATGTATTCTTCATTTCAGTTATTCTTTATTTATGACTGGTTCTTTTTAATGTTTTCTATTTCCATTTTTATGTTTCCTATCTTTGTTGAAGTTCTGAGTTCATTGAGCATCCTTATAACCAGTATTTGGAACTCTGTATCTGGCAGATTGCTTGTCTCTATTTTGTTTTCTTCTTTTTCTGGAGCTTTACTTGGTTCTTTTATTTGGAAAATGTTTGTCTTCCTATTTTGGCCATCTCCTTGTGTTTGTTTCTATGTGTATTAGATAGGGCCGCTATGCCTCCTGGTCTTGGTAGAGTGACCTTATGTAGAGTGGGAACCAGTGGTGCAGTGTGCAGTCTTCCTGGTCACCACAACTGGGTGCTCCAGGTGTCTCTCTTTGGTGGGTTGTGTGTGCCACCCTGTTGTAGTTGAACCTTGGTCGCTGTTTGCATATCAATGGGAGGGACTGACCCTCAGGCTGATTGGTTGTGAGGACTGGCTATGTGTGGAAGAGCTGACCCTACAGAGCAGGGATCTGGTGACTGCCCAGTCTGCCCTTTGAGTGTGTCATCCTCAGAGACTGCCAGGTGATGTTCTGGCTTGATCCAAGGCTAGCCACTAGGAGTGCCAGTCCTGGGGCCTCCTGGGAAGGGACCTGCTGCAGGCCAAGTTTAGCACCAGCCTGTGTCCTGTGCAGGGTCACATGGTATGAGCCACAAAGCAGTCTGCAGATGGTTGCTACACACATTGGTCTTCAAGGTGCCTTGGGAGGCCAATCGGTGAACTGAGGATAACTATCACTAGTGCTGGCTTAGGGCTTCTCAGCCAGAGTTTCAGGACATGATAAAAAGCCAGATGCTACTTGTTTGGGTGGTGAACCTTTGATTTTATGAAAGTCTGCAGCATGAATGGAGACAAGCTGTTTCTATGGAAATCTACTGGGAGCAGATTGGGTGTGCCAGAAAATTAGGTGGGGTGGGATCTCAGGGAATTGCTAGGGCAGGGCAGAAAAAAGATGACAGACAATTTGATGGAGCCTCAAATATGGCGTATGCTTGTGCCTGCAAGCAGGGAGGGAGAGGGCTCAACAAAAAACATTGGCTTCCCTCAGCTCTTCCATCTGGGAGAAAGTTGCCTCTCCAGCTCCCACCCTGACACTAGACAATTCATTTGCTCCCCACTCATATCCCTGGTACATTTCAAGCTGCTGCCTCAGCACTGGAGCTCAGAGTGAGCGAGTCTGTCAGGAGCTGCTGTCTCTGGAGAAAAGTGCCTGGGACTGCAGCCACCCTCCGGCTCATGCAGCCATAATCTCTGCTGGTTTTCACAGCCAAAACTTATAGGGATGTCTCTCCTCAGCACTGGAACCCTGGGTTGGGGAGCCTGTTATGGTGTTGGGGTCCCTCGCTCCTCTGGAGGTGACCTCTGCAGCTGAGATATCCCTCCTAATTTTTGATGGTCACATGCAGGTGTGAGACCAGCCTGTTCCTTGTCTCTAACCCTCCTACCAGTCCTGAGGTGGCTTCTTCTATATGTCTGTAGTTGTAGCCTTCGGTTCAGCTAAGACTTCAGGTGTCTGTAGTTTAGCTGTAACTGGTGTGATCCTGAGAGGAGTTGAGCACAATGTTTATTCCACCATCTTGACTGAAAAATCTATTTTTTTTTAAATGTAGATGTTTATTAGTACAAATTTCCTTCTCAGAACCATTTAAGTTGCACCCAAAAGTTCTGGTGTGTTATACATTTATTTTCATTCATATTTTTTAATTTCCCTTGTGATTTCTTCTTTGACCCACTGGTTATAAGTGTGTTGTTTAATTTCCACAAAGTTGTGAATTTCTCCAATTTCTCCTGATATTGAATTCTAATTTCATTCCAGTGTTGCCAGATAATGTACTTTGTTGTAACATCAATCCTTTAGAATTTGTTAGTTTGTTGTATGACCTAGTATAATGTCTACATCGGAGACATTCTCGAGATGGCAGACAAAAACAAAAACATGCAAGAACAATAATGAACACCAATCAGCAAGATGCTGCCAAATGTCGACATGAACACAACTGTGAGACAGTGGTATACGAAGGTTATAAAACCTTACTGTATTGTTTGTACAGTGCTGCCAATGTACAAGTATACAGTAGAGCCTCAGAGCTATGGTACCACATTTGGTAGATACAGTGTCTAATGAGTAAGTTTAGTTAAGATCTTTGTGTACCATATTTTCTGGCATATAAGATGACCAGGCGTATAAGACGACCCCCTAATTTTACAGTTAAAACACCGGTTTAGGCCTATATTCGCTGTATAAGACTACCCCCCACTTCCGAGGCTGTAGTCTTATACAGCGAATATAGGCCTAAACCTATGTTTTAACTGTAAAATTAGGGGGTCGTCTTATACGCCGGAAAATATGGCAAGCATCCCTTAATCCCTAGAAATCTAATCAGTAGTTAAAAAATTCAAATTATATTTATCTTCCCTACCCAAAGAATGATGGTTATTTCTCCTACATACTGCCTGACTACAATCTTTTTATCCTTAGATTGGGAAAGCTGAAGAGGGATAACTTACCTGTGTCTACAAGGGGTGGTCAAGAAATTTGCGGAACAGGGGGTTATTGGGAAGGGGGAGTACTAGTGCACAAGTTTGACTGTTTGACGTATTACTAGTATATACACCAAATTACAGCCTACTTGTATCATGTAGCACGTCAAATGTGAAGAAAACCCCAAGTATGGATAAAAGTGAATTTTACACCATCATTAAGTTCCTCACAACAAGGGAAAGCACCTCAAACCATTCTGGAAGAGATGTTCGAGGTTTACAGGAACTACTGCCCTTGGAAATCCATGGTTTACAAGTGGTATAGCCTTATCAAGTAAGGCAGAAAGTCAACTGAAGATGACCTGTGCCTGGGAAGCCCTGTTGAGGCCACTTACTCAGACATTGTCAAAAAAGTTGAATGCTTGTAGTGGAAGATGCCAGATTGAATAAAAAGCCGCTTGCAGAAATGGTTGGCGTATCACTTACAATCGTTTTGAATATTCTCCATCAACATCTAAGAATGTGAAAAGTCAGTGCAAGATGGGTACTGAGAATGCTCATGCTGCTTCCAAAACAGCATGTCAAGTGTTCGTGGCAGTGTTTTGACCTCTGCAGAGGCAACAAAGATGAAGTTTTAAACCAGACTGCCACTGGAGATGAAACTTGGGTTCATCATGATGAGCCTGAGTCAAAACAGGAGTCCATGCAATGACATTTAAAAAAGGATATGCCACCCCCTTAGACGTTCAGGGTGTCACAATCAGCTAGAAAAATCATGGCTACTATTTTGGGATACAGAGGGTATCCCACTGATTATAAGGATAAGAGTGTCACAATAACTGGAGAGTACCGGTACTATTTCAGTCTGCTGAAATAGTTAAAAGAATCTGTAAAGAGAAAAGAGGAAAATGAACCAAAGGGGTGCTGCCTTTGCATGACAGAGCATCTGTGCACAAGAGTAATGCTGCATTGGCAATTCTTCAGGACTGTCTTCCATACGTTAAACCACCCTCCTTATAGTCCAGACCTGGCTCCGTCTGATTAGCATTTGTTCCCAAATATGAAAAGACAGCTTCGAGGGAAGAAATTTATAGACAATGAAGAGGGTACACTGCAATTTTGAAGGCAAAAAACATTTTTCTCAGGGGTATAAATAAACTTATTGAAATATTTGGAAAGTATATTAGGGTTAAGGGGAGAATACTGAAATGGAAAAATAATTTTTTTGTGTGAGATGGTGAGAGGGAGGGGGGGAGAGAGAAAGAGTGGGGGAGAGAAAGAGGGAGAGAGAGAGAGAAGGAAGGAGGGCTCAGAGCAGTCTCCATAGTTGTACATCATTAGTTGTGACAATGGTTTCATTCCACACAGGTGGATGTGGGGCCATGATGGGTGGGAACCAAACTGGGGGCCTCTCACATGTGAGGTGAGAACCTTTGCCACCAAGTCATCCTGGCAGTTACCAGTTATGCCATAGTTCGGCATATGGGGTTGCACAGGCTGGGGTCAGGAATTGAACCATGGACCTTATGATTGTGAGGCAAGTGCTCAACTGCTGAGCTATCCTAGCATCCCCAATTCTGCAAATTTGTTGACCACTCCTTGTTAGATCTTGAAGGTATGGGTCGTGGTTTAATTAAAGCCTCAGAGAACAGAATATGTATTTAAATGATGTAAGAATCTGAGGCAGAAGAAGAATATGGCTCTTTGCATTTTATATTTATTATAATCTCACTCAATTTAATGAGAATACTCCTGTGCATTTAAAGTTAAAAGTTTATTTTTAACAACTATCTAAAATATTACTTAAAATTTGGTTTATATCAAGTGAAATACATATGTACACACACACTATAAGACAGCTGCATGATATGTACAGGCAAAGATTCAGGTATTATTCAATATTTTCATAACAGAATTAAAAAAAATTAAGTAGCAAGGAAGTATAGTGGAATTGAAGGTTGAGGTGTAGTACAAGGGCCAGTAGGTAAGTAAAGCTGAAATTCAAGTTGTAGTTGGATACCCCAGTTCTTATAAGACACAGAACATTTCCAAAGACACTGTTCATGAATTTCTGTTGAGGCAGAAATCGGTCTTAGGACGTGGTCTGTACAAATCTGCAGATAAGGCAAAAAGTTAAGTAAATTTGATAGGGTCAGATTCAACATTTGTAAAAAAACGAACTGAAGGATACAGTTCGATGGCATGCATCACAAAAGTTGAATTCAGTGTAGTTAGTCCTTCATTCAGATGCTTCATTTTTGCATTTTAAATAGGTTTCCTATGATATTCTTATCTTGAATGTTCTTCCTTGTTTTGCAAATAGTTATGTCGCAGGTCATTTACTGGCTGCAAGTGAGTATATGAAAAAATCATAATGAAGAGTATTAAATCCGAATCTAGAAAACCAGTATATTAAAGTGGATACTATGTAATACAGCTAATTATTCAGTGCAATGATCTTTTCATAGATCTTGACCATACATGAATCTTCACAGCATGAAGCAAGCAGCCTGCGCTGGCTTGTTAGAAACTTCATCTTCAATGTAGTAACATGGAATGGACGAAAGTTTTCCAAGTGTAGCAAGGTTTTCAAGAGACAAAGCAAAAGAACTGCCTCCTCTGTCCTGCACACATTCTTGAACTTGCCAAAATTGGAGAAAGTACATACGTAGGAAAAAGTCCACACGAAGGAAAGGGTCTCTGATTCCCCTCGTACATAACTCATGAACTTATATGTTAAAGAAAAAACCCATCGCTGCCTGTACGCGACTTTCATCGTCAAATTACAGCATCGCTAATACTGGGCAGCTCAACAGGTGCGCATGACATGGTTGTGCTTCCGGTTCTTTCATTTAAAAAGACATTTTGGTATATTACTCAGAATTTTATATTTTCCCTGATGTCCTAGTGCTTATGAGATGAGGACCCTAAAAATTAGAATTAGAACAAAGAACAGGGGACAGCCTCCCCCGCCACCCGCAAGACAGAGTGCTCTAACTTGCCAGGAGATGGGTTAAAATGTAACCGCCGCAAGAGGCTAAACATTTTCTGCCCTTTTGTAACTGTAATGGCAGATTGGCCTGTGTAACCATGCTTACTTGCTCCAGCCTGTCCCCCACTACGCCCCCCGCTCTGCAACTTTCCAGTGCCCCCAGCCCACTCTGTGGTTTTCCACACCCTCAAGCTGCCCCAAGCGATTGCCAACGTTCAACTGTCCCTGGCCAGAAATTGCCAAACCCATCTCTCGCTTCAGTAGAAATGGTTCCGCCCTGCTCTGGCTTCGCACCTTTTTGCAAATATAAGCTGCAGCATTTCCCCAGTTCGGGGCCACGTTTTTTGAGACACGTGAGTCCTCCGCGGACACTGGCAATCAAGACTCCCTCGTTGGGGAAGGTGGGATGGCTCAGCGGGTTAAGCACTCACTTTGAAGCCCCAGGGACCGAGGATTGAATCCCGGCCCCGGCCCATGCGGACCCATATGCTGAGCTTGGGTGCGCCCCCAGTTCAGTTCTTGCCGGGGCCTATGCGGGAGGCTCCTGGCCTAGTTCCTGCCCTGCGCAGCCCCATGCCCACCTGTGGAGTGAAACTATATGGCAAACTAACGCTTTCAACTGTGGAGACTGCTCTGGGCCCTCCCCCTTCTCTCTGTCTCTCTCTGTCTCTGTCAAAATTAATAAAATAAATCTTTAAAAAAAAAAAAAAAGACTCCCTCGCTTTGAAACCTGTTTTGGGTCTGCATCTCGTTTTTCTGGGTACAACACTGACTTCCTAACAACATTTATCCAGGAACACCTCCCGCCACCGGGTGAAATCCAGCTAACTGTTGTGACACCAGATTTTTCAGGTCACTATGATTATAACTGTTCTGACACCAGATTTTTCAGGTCACTATGATTAAGACCACTCAAGGAAACCTGGCAACAGGACACAAAAGTTGAAGCGGGGGGGGGGGGGGGGGGAGACTACCTCCCATCGCCGGCGCGTAAAAACAGCCCAGTCAGCCCCCAGGTTCACTTACTTGGCAAGCAGCAAAACCTGGGGCAGCAGCCTCTCCGCGGCACCGACCCTTACGCGGGACAGTTCCAGGCGGAGCCACACACCACGCTCACCTAACCTGCGACCCACTCGGAAAACGGGTGTCAGATGCGTCCTTTTGCCCCTGGCGGGCGTCTTCCCCGCCGGCTCGCAGCCCCAGCGCCTCCGCGGACCCCTTTCGAGCAGCCCCGCCACAACCACCCTCGGCTCGCTCGGCGTTCCGAGGTGTCCTCGGCCGGCCCGTTTAGAGAAGCGCGCGGCCCCGCGAAACCGCCGACCCGGCTAACCGCCGCTCCCCCGGGGCCCGAGCCCGTTCCCCACGTACCTAGAGCGGCGCCGCGGAGCCTGCGTTGGAGAGAACGTGCCTCACAACCGTTCACAACCGCCGCCGGCCGGGCACAGCAACACTCCTGAGGCGGCTCGCGGAGGTATAGCTCCGTGCGCCCGCCCCCAAGGGCTCCGGGCCAATGGCAGCGCGAACCTGCGGCAGCTCAGCCAATCAGAGATGAGTGGGTGGAGTGGGCGTGGAGAAGGGAGTCCGAGAGCTGGAAGTTGGCTGAGGGGAAATGGGAGTTCGGCTACCTGAGGGCTTTTTCCTGTGGGCTCTTCAGGCTCGCGGCCTAGCGTCTGAGGTAGGCGTTTATGTGGAGTGACTCGTGTGAAGATTTTGCAAGTTTCCGAAAGCCATTATTAGTAAAACTTTATTGACAAAAAGAGGCGGGCCACAGTTACCAAAGCGAATTTTTAAAATATTACGTCAAAATATCCCTTTATCTTGAGCATGGAGGTGTTTTGTTTTTTTTTTGTAATATCGTGACTCAGGTGAGTGGTCCTGACCTAGTTGTGTTTTCTTGAGTTTCTTAAATTGTACCAGGGACCTGCCATCCTAGATGGCATCAGATTTCAGGAGCCCTATCCAGCTTGCCAGGTGGTCCCTCTCCGTGATTCTTGTTCATTCCCTAAACAGTAATTGAGTAACTCTCCGTGCTAGGTACAGGGCATATAACTGTCAGCTAGTTTGATGAAGCCCTCCTCATCATGGAGGGGAGAATGGCCTGCCTTGTGTTAGTAACTGTTGACTACGAGGAAAAAATAACACAAGGCTTAACAATCTACAGGTGTTGGTTATTTATGAATAACATACTCTAACCCAGTGGGTTCCCAAAATATGGTCTAGGGATCCCTAGGGTCTGTATGATCAATACTATTTTCAAAATAGGAAGATATTATTTGCCTTTTTCATTCTTTGGTCTCAGGCTTGTTCAGTGTAATTTTTCCAGAAGGTTCTGGTAAATTGACATTTGATACTGCAACAGACAGCAGAGACAGATATGGGAATCTAGCTGTCCTTGGTTTAGGACAAACACTAAGGTAATTGGCAAAAATGTAAACATGCCAATCTTTGCAGTTTTTTTTTTTTTTTAAGGTTTATTTTTATTGTTTTGACAAGAGACAAACAGAGACAAGGCGAGGGCCCAGAGCAGTCTCCATAGTTGTACGTCATCAGTTCTGGACATAGTTTCATTGGGGGAGGGGGATAGATGCCATCAGTTCTCAACAGTTTCATTTCACAATGAGGTGGCAGTGGGGTTAGGTGAGGGGTTGGGGTTGGAGGTGGGGTGCGCAGGGTGGACACCAGGCAGGGGGCCTTCTGCATGGGAGGCACACCCCCTGGAGCTGGGGGCTGAACCCGGGGCCTCCCACATGGGACTCTCACCCCAACAAGGACTTGGGGAGGTGGGGGGGAGGGGCTGGGGGACGGGCATGGGGAAAGGGCATCAAATGTAAAAAAAATAATAAATATTTTGGGAAATAAAAAAAACCAATAAAAATAAATCTTTAAAAAATGCCAGCAAAAATAACAAACACATACTTACCTGGCAGGGGAGATACCATGATCACGAAGGTGGTTTTCCCAGGGCAAGGCTTAGCCATTGCACTCCGGATGTGCTGACCCCTGCGATTTCCCCAAATGTGGGAAACTTGACTGCATAATTTGTGGTAGTGGGGGACTGTGTTCACGCTCTCCCCTGTTATTAAAAATATTTTTAAAATAAATAACAAACACACATATCATTACTATCATAAATAAATGGGGGCAAAGAATGGCTTTTGCTTATACTAGGAAGCTAAGTGCTGACAAGTAAATGTGAAGGGAATGCTAAGGTTATAAACCATCCTCTTGCAAACGTCACTGTGACCATTGGTAATTCTGGCAGGAGTTACCAATTAAAGGGGGATGGATTAAAATTTAAAAAACTGAACTGGGGGCCTTTCACATGGGGAACACACCCCAATTCAGCATATGGGTCCTCACAGGCAGGGTCAGGATTCGATCCTCAGACCCGGGGCTGCAAGGCCAGTGCTTAACCTGCTGAGCCATCCCGGCAGCCCCTGTAGTTTTATTTTTAGATTCAGAAAATAATTTTGAATATAATTGAAAGGTATATATAGGGTTGCTGAGAGAGATGGTATGGGAGACCAGTGGGAGGCAAGTACAATTGACTTTGTTTTGTTTTTTTTTTAAAGATTTATTTTTATTGTTTTTTGACAGAGAGAGAGAGAGAGAAAGAGAGAAGGGGAAGGGCCCAGAACAGTCTCCATAGTTGACAGCATTAGTTTTCCATATGATTTCACTCCACAGGTGGGTACAGGGCTGTGTAGGGCAGGAACTGGGTCAGGAACCTCCCACATAGGCCCCGGCAAGAACTGAACTGGGGGCACAGCCCAGCTCAGCATATGGGCCCACCTGGACCCGAGCTGGGATTCGATCCTGAGTCTCCAGGGCCGCAAATAGAGCACTTAACTCGCTGAGCCATCCCAGCTTCCCCCAATTGACTCTTCAACAATGCAGTTTACTGGATTATTTCCACTTGACCCTTGTAGCTCAATTGACCCTGGTAGTTCATTTGATCCACACAGTTCAAATCCCTGTTGTTCAAGTGTTGGGAGCCGGTCAGGAGCCTGAATGAAAAGGTTTCTGGGGGCCTTGAAGGCAAGGCCTCGGTCCCCCCCGTTTCACCTCCCCTTGTGATTATCTATAGAAAAGAATGTGTATGTGTAGCTTCGCATGAAGGTCAGACCAGTCAATTGGTTGCTAGACCTGGGGTTAAAAAGATATCTATAGGGAAGGGTCTGCTTGTTCCTGATAACAAATCTGCTTATACTAATGATAACCCACCCTGTACTTTAGGAATGTCTCTTAATCTCTTCTCTATTCCTTGTAATGATGTTAACTTTTGCTATATAAGGCAAGCAATAAAGCTATTCGGGGGCTGTCCTATTGAGGACAGTCAGCTGACAATTTCATTGGTCTTTAATTCCCACCGCTCAAACTCGGGGACTTCATTCATTCAGGCTGGTTCCTGGCGTTCAAGGATTATCTGTAAATTAGAATTTGGACTTCATCCAGTCATTAATGAATAAGTAGCCTTTAGAAATGTAATGTCTAGGGCAGTAGGATAACTTGCATGCCATTTTAATTATAATAATTGATATTTACAGAGCATTATGTTAACCAAGTTTATTGCATTCAGTATTTCTCATTTCTATATTTGAATTTATACTCAAAGCCATGCAGAATCATTTATTAGCCATGTGGTCTTAGACGAGGTAGGTTGCCTGTTAGAGCTACAATGATCTTATTTTTAAAATGGTAATAGCAACAATAATAATTTATTGTCTTAATTTTCTCAGGCACTGCACTAAGCACTTATCCGTCTTATTTAAAATTAATTCAGTAACACTCTATGTGAAGTACTATGAATTGTCTCAGTTTGCTATTTGATTTTTTTTTTTAAAGCAAATACATGGGGTAGCAGATATGTATCTTATGTATTTCCAGATGTGTAGTAGACACTTGGTGTATGGTAACTGTTATTATTAAAATTGATAAAGCTGAGTAACATGAATGATCTTGAGCAAATCTCAGCCTTTTGTTTTGGGATGTTGTTTGTTTGTTGTTTTCTTCCAGTGAGGATGGTGGTAGGCAGAATTTTGACCCTTATGATCTCTGTCCCCTGGTATTTCTCACATGGTTATGTTGCATTACATAGCAAAAGGTACTTGGGGATATAATTAAGGCTATTAATTAGCTGACTTTAAGATAAAGGGATTAGTCAGAAATTTCCTGGTGGGCCCAAAGTAATTATATGAATCCCAAAAGTAGGTTGACCAGATGTACTATTTTAAATGGGACAGAAAACAACAGTACTGCCCCATTTCAAATGGTACCTAAGGTAAGGTGACCAGATTTTAACATTGGTAAAGTGGGACACCATTGACCGGGAGAAAGGGGGTCCTTGATTAAAAATTTGGTCTATCTCCTGCTGTTCCCTAGCTTGTCGTGCATTCTTTCCAAAAATCAGGACTTTTTTAAAATGCCATGGGATGCGGGACAAATTGTTAAAAATCGGGACTGTCCCGCCAAAAGCGGGACATCTGGTCACCCTAACCTAAAGTCAGTCTACTGACACCTTGGATTTAGTCCAATGAGACTAGGCTGACTATACATACCATTTGAAATGAGTCTATCCCATTTAAAATGATACCTCTGTGTAGCCTACCTTAAGGGCAGAGTAGCAAGTCAGAGAGATGCAGCAGAAAGGAAATTATAGAGATTTGAAGCATCAGGACTCAACCCATGGGTGCTAGCTTGAAGATGAAAGTGCCCACATGGAAACCACTCCAAAGAAATGAATTCTGCCCACAACCTAAGCAACCCTGGCAGCAGATTCTTCCCTAGAGCCTTGGTGGGCAAACACCTTGATTCCAGCTTTAATGAGACCCTAAACAGAGTTCTTCACAGAGTCCACTGGGCTTCTGATTTATAGAACTGTGAGATAATAAGTGGGTATTGTTTTAAACCAGTAAGTTTGTGGTAATCGGCTATGGCAACAATAGAAAACTAATACTAACCTTCATTCTCATATCCTTCTCAGCTCTTGATAAGGCAGGCAGGAATCTTGGGAACTACATTTCCCAGAGGCCATTATGGCCAGTGTTCTGGTTTCATTTACATTTTGCCAAGTGAGATATACTTTCTGATATATGGAAAGTGGAAGAAAGACGTAAATTATTGTTCTCTGTGTGTGTGTGTGTGTTTGTTTCTTTTCTTTCTTTTTTTTTTGCTAGATGTTGGCTCTCTTCCTTTTCAGTTCCTGCCTCAGTGATATAAGGTAGTTATGACAATCAGCAGTGGCTTTTTGAACTTTTCTGGCCTCTAAGTGGTAGTAGCAACACAATTTCCCTATTCTCTGGGGCACAGAAGCAATGACACAAACAAAAACTGACAGTAGCTCCTTATTCAAACTGAATCCGAATTTTTCCAAGATTTGGGCCTGAGAAGCTGCAAGCCCAAAGAACACACCAGGTGGCTGAGTGTGGGACACAGGTTTATTGAGACTTATAGTCTGGGGAGAATCTCCCATGGTGGCCAGCCGAAGGGGTAACTCTCCACACACAGGCAGAGAAGAAGCAAGGTTATATGGATATCGCAAATAAAGAACATGCCATGAGAGAAAGCATCTGGCAGGCCCTGATGGCCTGCTGTCATGCACATAGTGTCCCCAAGAAGCTGGGAGACTTTGACTGCCATCCAGCTTACATAACAGCGTCTGATAAGCAGCATCTCAAGGAGCTGGGAGACCTTGACTGCCTGCCAGATTCTATGACTGTGGGTCCAGTCCCTACATCCCACCCACCAGCAGTTACAGCTCTGGGATTCTTGGGAGCTGAAGATGTACATTGTAACCAACACCACAGCAACAATATAGGCAAAGGAATAACAGTAACAGACTCAGAAGGAAAAGCAACAATATTGCAAAATGTTAGATGCCAGGACAAGGCAAGGGAGGCTAGTCAACTAGAAAAAGGGTCATATGTTAACTTGTCTATTACTTTAATGTGTTGTTGCATTTGAGTCAAAGCATAACTCATGTTGGCACGTAGACACAACACTCAATTCCCATCAGGGCACAAGTGCCACCTCAGGCCGAGGTGAGGATCCCTAAGGCCATCCTGTTCTGTAGTACTACCTTACTCAGTTGGGTGGCTTTGAAGCATTAAGGATTTGAGTGTGATTAGAGAGGGCAGTGATTTGTAGCTGTAAGTCAATAGATGCCACCTGAGGAGAAAAGATGGCTAGAGGGCAAAAGCACCATGCTTCATGGGCTACTTGGTGTCTGACCTTCACTGCATCCCAATTGCATGGTGGTATAGGGAACATCTTTCTAATAAATTTAGTTGCTGGTAAATAGGGCCTGCCCCAGATATACCTACCAGTCCAATTGTATTGCAGATATGGCCATCCATGGGTTCCACAGGTTTATAACTAACCCAATGGGGAGCCAGTGGTCCGAGTGTACTTGGATGTATGCTGCCAACCCAACCGTAGTAGTGATATTTAGCTTCAGGTTGCAGAGGGGTGCTGGCATCCATCCCATAACCCGGGAGGGGTCAGCACAATGTCTTTGTATGCATACAGATGCAGGGGCAGTGTATCCTATCTGTATGGTACTCAGCCAGCCTAGTCCATCATGGATGGTATAGCCCAGTGCTGGTTGTGTCTTACTGACCTGCTCCCTCATAATGAGGGTGTGAATGCAGGAGTGAGTGACATTCTGCGAAACGAAGGGGATGACATTTTCCATAGGGATTTGGTTCCAGGATACAGTTTGGTAGTAGTTGGATGCCCAATGTTGGAGAGCACCCCATTCATTCCAATTCCTTGCTCAAAAGCGCCATGGCAGGCCTGAAGCTGATGACAGGCAGGTCTGAACAAATCCAGCAGTCTGATTGTAGTTGTGTGCCCCTGTCTGTGTCCAGTCCAGGAAAAAGTTACCTGTTACACTAACGATGGAAAGTAAGGTGTTTTCTTGGGACTAGCAGCAGGAGCTCTTGCCCATCCAATGAGATACACACAGTTTGATCAGTGGTAGACAACACCATTCCTGGAGAAGGCTGTCTGCCCGGCTTTGTGTACCAAATGCTGTCGCCTGTAGATGTGGATTGCGGGCTTTGGTCCATGGTGAGGATGGCATAATAACCGTCCATAGGCTCATGCACAGGGAGCCCCGGTTTATTGTGGGCCTGGGGTTCTGAATAGTGATGTGAAAAGGTTGGGATATTACTAGACCCCGTTCTATACCAGTACCCCACGTGGCTAAGATTTCCAACCATGAGGCCTACTTTGCCAGAGCCATTCCAAGACATTGTGTGTGTCCCTGTGAGTAGGTCTTGTGGCAAGAGGAGGTGGTTTGGGGTGCCTCACTAGGGCATGAGAGTGTGTGGCTCAGTCACTTGTATTCAGAGAGCCTGGTGGGGCCCAGCTGTCAGGACATAAGCGCTGGGCCTTTCTTTTCAAGGGGAGCTGTTAATGGTCCTGAGGACCTGCTGCAGCCAGGTGGTCTACCCCTGGAGGGAGCTGGTCTCTGTTTTCCATTGTTCCTTTAACAGCCCATTGAATCAACTAGACCAGGCTTGCCTAATCTGCAGCCTGCAGGCCAGCTTTGAATGCAGCCCATCACATTCATAAACTTTCTTAAAACATTAGGAAATTATTTTTGTGACTTTTTTTTTAGCTCATCAGCTATCGTTAGTGTGAGTATATTTTATGTGTGGCCCAGGATAGCTCTTCTTACATTGTGGCCCAGGGAAGCCAAAAGTTGGATACCCCTGAACTAGACCAACAGCATTTGGATTGTAGGGTATATGGAATGACTGTACCACGTCATGTTGTTCAGCCCAGATCTAGGTAAGGACTGCAGAAAAGGTGTCCCATTGTCACTGTTGATGTGTGCTGGGAGCTCATAAGCCATGCTCAGGCATTCAGGTCCTAGGATAGAGCTCCATTGTGTGGCCCATTTACTCGGGAAGGCCTGCAGGAGGCCAGTGGCTGTGTCCACACAAGTCAGGGTGTATTTGCAGCCCCCTGAAAGGGGAAGTGGTCCTATACAGCTGGCCTGCCAGTGATGAATGGGTTCATGTCCTCTGCCAATGTGCTGCTCCATGTGTTGCTCCAGTTGCTTAGAGTGTCATCAGCTACACACAGGACCTTTTGACAGACAGCGTTGAGGTCTTCTGCTGACACATCAAGGTTATATTGTGTGACTAGTTAGAGGAGAGTACGTTGTCCTTGATAGCCACTCTTGTTATGTAGCCATTGCGCTATTGCTTCTTTTGGTGTTAGTTGGGCCCAGTGCAGCAGGCAAGGCTGTCTGCTTCACAATTTCCAGGTGGGGCATTTAACCCTGCGTGAGCTGGGACATGATGTACTGTAACCATTTTCAGTTGCACCACTGCTCATATGTCTTGCCATACATCCTTGCCCCACAGCAGTCGCTTTGCAACCATCCAGTCATTTGCAACCCAGGAGGGGAGCCATAGAGTGAGGTTCTTGAAGACTGTCCAGCTGTTGGTACACAGGGTGATGTCAGTTCCTCTTAAGACAGTTACCATCCATGCTGCCCATTGGCTGCTCTGCCCTGTTCTAGTATCTCATCATAAGTTATTGGTGAGACAGAAGTCTATTGAGGCAGCTACCCTGCTGCAGAGCCGTCTGTGTACCAGACATTGGGTTGTATGATTTCTCATCCTTCCTTTACGGGGGATGGTTGTATGTTCATATTGGGAGTGTCAGCAGAGAGGTCCGTATTGACATAGGTCCTGGGTGCCAGGACAACATGCATTTTCTCACTGGGAGGGCTATTTGCAAAGGTGCTGCGCTGCTGTAAATAAGCATGTCATGTGGAGTCATTGTCTGTGCAATACCTGAATGTGGCTTCTACAGGGTGTCTTGAATCCACTCCGCATTCGGAAGGGAAGTCTTTACAGTGACAGGGACTGTGCTGGTGAGAGGTTCATATTGTTGAAGGGCACAGTATATTGCACAGAATTATCAACTATACCACTTTCTGGCTCCTTTCCATAATTGTGAACAGAAACCAAGAGGCACACAACCTTCATTTTGCCATGGCCACAATCCCCAGCTAAAACCCTCTGTGGCACTAAGCCACATCTAGTTCACAGGGCACATCAGGTTGAATCATGCCCAACACCAGCATCTGCCTATTTGACTACCCATTTTGCTGTGATGATTGCCTTGGTATGTTGGGTTTCCCAACCCCAAGGGACCCCCTTCTAAACCAGTCTTTACAATGGCTTAAGGAAGGATTTTGGCCAAGTGGGGAATGAAAAGTTGCCCAAAAAAGACTGTAATTGGGAAACATGTGTGTAAGGGAAAAGCCTGTATTTTGTCAATAACTTCCAACATGACTTTTTTCTTACCTGCCTACATAACACCCAAGAATTTAACAGAGAACCCAGGCCTTTGCACTTAGGTACAGTTTACCCCTCATCCTCGGTGCTCCAGTGAGTGTTCCAACTGCTTGTTCTAGATCTGAAAGAGACTCACAGGTTAACATTATGTCATCTATGTGGTGAAACAGGTGCACTGAGCCAGGCCTTCACCAGAGTTAAAGATCTCTTACCACAAGGCCATGGCAGATAGTGGTGCTGTGTAGACAGTCTTGGGAAAGGACGGTAAATGTCCACTGTTGTCCTTCCCATGTAAAGGCAAATTGGTCTTGACCAGTTGGATCAATGGCTATACTGAAAAAAGCACTAGCTGGGTCTATGACAACATGATTTGTTTCCAGGGTTCATCCAGTGTCATCTAGGAGGGAAACACTATTAAGTACAGCAGCGTAGTGTGTGTGTGTGTGTG
>PVKE010031224.1:0-19163 GCA_004027555.1 Craseonycteris thonglongyai
CGCCCTCAGAGGCTAGGGTTGCATCAGCGGGAAGTCTTCCTCTTCAATGACCTCCTCGTGGTATGAGCACTGTGGGCAGGATGGGGAGGGGAGGTGGTGAGCTGAGCCCCTGGGTCTGGGATGAGTCATGTTAACGTTGTGGTAGAGGCGTGGGGTGAGGTGCTCTGCCATGGGATCTGCGCGTTCCTGGACAAGGTGTAGGCCACTGCCACCCCTCCTTTACCTCCTGAATCCATTTGGAGGTAGTGACAGCCACACCGAGGCAGAAAACGTGAGGATCTGGGAGATGCTAGACTTACAACCTGGGACGTGGGAAGACATGCCCCGTCCACCTCAATAGTCTGGAGGGTGGTGTGGAGGGAAGTGAACCTGTGGCCCTGGGGTCATTCTGAAACCTTCCGGTGGTCGGAATGCTTAAATTGATTCCTAAAACCCGAGCTCATCACCCGGGTTGACATGCATCTTTCAGAGCTGGGACGCTTAGGACTCTGCCAGTGGGAAGGGGACTTCAGGGTCTCCTGTCCAAGGACTTTCCCAGGGCAAGAACTGGCTTCCTGCGTGGCCCGCTGCTTCCATGACCGCGAGGACAGACGACTGCTCTCCTCCAAGGCAGCCAGCTTCCCTGTCAGCAGCTCTGGCTGCTAGAATCATCTCCTGATGGGTTTCCTCCAATGACTATCACTCAGCCCTTGGGATCACAGAGAACAAGCACTGTCCCTCTGCTCAGGGATTGAGGACAGTGACTTGTCCCCCTTGACATTTGGAGCCAGATAATTCTTTGTTGTAGAGGCTAGTCTATGCATTGTAGGATGGTTGGCTTGCACCCTGGTCTCTGCCTACTAGATTTCTGACGCACTTTCTCAACCAAAAATGTCTCCAGACATTGTTAAATGTCCCCTGGCGGGGAGTCACTCCTACTTGAGAATCGCTGCTTTAAATAAAACCCCTCCAGTATCCTCTCTGAGCCTCAGTTTCCTCCTCTGTGAAATGGAGCTACTGCCTATCTCATACGGTTGTCCTGAGGATGAAGTAAGAGGTCAGGTGTGGAATAGCCTAACCTAGAGGACTGCCTGGCCCACACAGGTCTGAGTCAATGTGTCAGTAGCTATCATGCTAGGCACTGGGTCCACAGGGTGACTGAGACTCAATCCTTGTTTCTTGGGGAGCTCACAGTCCGAAGGACTAAAAACATATTTCGCCTAACTGTGCACTGTAACCGTCTTGAAATCAAATAATTTTTGCTCTTACATGCAAATTGCAGACTGCTCTCCTTGCAGACTGTCTGAGGTATTCACAGCCTATATTAGTTGAATACAGAGTGCCCAAGTAAGTACTTGATAAAGACCTTGAGTTGTTGAGAGGAAGACTTATTAACTATATACATTGGTTCAGCCGAGATGGCCATTGTATGCTGGGACCCGTGGGGATGCCAAGATAACACACGCAAACCAGACTCCTGCTTCTTGGTGCTGCCGTCCAGCAGGGGGCGATCACACACAAAGATAGTTCTCAAGCCTGAGGGGGAAAGGCATTGAGCCAGCACTCTAGGAGGAGGTGGGGGTGAGGGAATCTGTGTGGGGGTGTTAGGACAAGCTTCCTGGAAGGAGCAGCATTCAGTTACTGCCTGTGAAAGTTGTAAACGCCTGTTTGGGCGTCATCGTCATTACATCAAGAACTGGTATTTTCTCCTGTCTCTCCTATTCTGTTCCTCAAACTTCAGTTCTCCCCAACTTCCGGGTATGTGTATTTGTGTGTACATGCCTGTTAGTGGTGGTGGGAGGTGAGAGGGGTGACGAGAAATAGGTGCCAGGTGGAAATTCCCTACCCCAAACCCTGCCTCTTGTGTTTTTTCCCACCCCTGCCAAAGGTCACCAAAATTTTCCAGAAGAAGAAGATCTTGGTGACGTACAGCTTCCGTCAATCCTTTCCCCTTGTGGAAATGCACATGCAACTCTTCCAGAATTCATGTGAGTCCCTTCTTGGATCCCATCATCCCATGACTCTGTGCCATGGCCCCCATGTTCACCCTTTATCCACAGCAACCTCCAGTTTTTGGAGTCCTTTATGTATAACTGGACTAAGGTCTCCAAAGCACCTACATGGTCCTGGGATGCAGGGCAGGCCAGGGTGGAGTATAACTTGGGTCTGTGCCCTAGGGGGAGCTCTGTCGTTTTCTGGTGGGCCAAAGACATGGTGATTGTGCTGCGCTTTGAAGGACTGAGCCAGAGGAGCTTCGTTGGGTGGGCTTCTGGCAGCAGAAGCAATGTGAGCAGAGGCAGAGATGTGCGGGAGCTGTCAGAGTTCAGTTTGCCCTTTCATCCCGGTGCAGAGGGTGTAATGGGGCTACAACTCTCAGGAGGCTTTGGGGGGCTTTGGGAACAAAGGGGAACCGCTGAAGATGCTTGGCAGGAGAGGAGTCCATCAGAGTTAGACATTAGAGGAATGTCACAATGTGAGCCACCTTGCTTCAGTCCTGACAGAGGGGGCCCACCTGCTTTTGCCCCACAGATTACCAGTTTGGGATCAAGTTGCTGTCAGCGGTACCTGGCGGGGAGCGAAAAGTCCTCATCATCTTCAATGCCCCCAGCCTCCAGGACCGGCTGCGCTTCACATCTGACCTGCGTGAGTCCATCGCTGAGGTCCAGGAGATGGAGAAATACCGCGTGGAGTGTGAGTAACCTCGCTATGTCTCCTTCCCCACTCCTGATACGATGCCCTGCCAACACCAAGAATCCTGTCCTCTGAGAATCTCAGAGGTGAAAGTTAGCTTGTCCAACCTTCCTACCCCCATTCCAGGAAACCTTCAGCCTCTGCTTGAATACCTTCAGTGACAAGGGGCTCGTTACCTCTCAACTTCTGATTATTATTCCAAGCCCTAATTATGAGCCAACTCTTCCTTCTAATGAAAGGCAGCAGGGAGAAGAATCAGGGTCCTGGAGGTAGGACACTAGTTTTAGTTCCCAGGTATGCTACTTACTATCCAGGTAAACTGGGGCAAGTTGCCTGACTCTCTGAGCCCCAATTTCTTCCTACTAGAAATTGGGATAATGAAATCTTCACAGAGTTGTGCAGATGCAATGAGACAAGGCCAACAACATGTCTTCTGTAGTAGTAGGACACTAGTGTTGAACATCCCAGGTGTCTGGCAGATGTTATTCTTCTTCCCAGCCTCTCCTTTCCCCACATGCCACTTCCTCAGTTGAGCCTCAGTGACCCATCCTCCTGGCCCGCAGGGACCACATCAAGTCATTTTGATCATGTATGATGGAAGATAGTGATTTCCATCTCATTCCTTCCCATGCCACTCAAGGTTTTGCTTCTCCAGGCTGTGCAGTCCCAGTGAAATCCCATGGTGTTGAGGAGAGAGAGGCAGGCAGAGAGGCAGAGAGATGGAGAGGGAGGCAGTGCATGGCTCCTCGGGGTGGCCTTCACAGCTCCAAGGTCTCCTCTACTCCCAAGCGAGGCAGGGTCACACATTTCAGTTCCCCAGATAGGCAGACCCCTGAGACCCTGGCATACTCCGAGAGAGGGCTGACCACCCCAAGATAAGGGCAGGGTGACAGAAGGTTCCATGAGCTCCGCAGGGAGGTGCAGTTGTGAGGAGGCCAGAGAGCAATCTCTGGACCCAGGCAGACCTGCTTCCAGAGCGTTGCCCCCCCCCCCCGTTTCCAGCTCTATGACTCTGGGCAAGCTCTGTGACTTCTCAGGCTCTCAGTTTCTTCCTCTGAAAAATGTGCGTGATAATACTTACATCCAAAGCCTTGTGAGGCTTGAGAGAGACCAAGGGCACCTAGTGCCCAGCGTATTGCTGGCACGGAATGGAGGACATGCTTCCTGTCTGTTTCCTGCTCCTGTCCTTCCAGGAGCCCTGTGCTCTGGAGCAAGGTGTCTGAGAACTGAGCAAACTCGGGGACGATTGCCCATAGGCGACAAGGGTCTTCCCACCCCTGCTGCGAACCAGCCACTGTGAAGCTCATTTTTGAAGGGCAAGGGGTGGTTTGAAGAGCCAGACTGAGAGTGGGCAGGGGAGGGGCGAAGCAAGGAGGATGAAAGCTAGGGGAAGGGAGTAGGAGGAGCAGGCGCTGGGGGCCGGGGTGGAGGAAGGGTAGACTGAGCCAGAGAACATGCCAAAGGACGGGGCTGGGTACTGCAGGGGGCTTGGGAGATGGAGCTGTGAGCTGAAGGGACGTGCTGGAGGTCCAAGGGGCAAAGCAGAGTCCTGGGGACAGAGCAGGTGAGGAGGAAGAAGGCCTATGAGGGCTGGCTGGGGTCAGTCAGGTGGCCTGTCACTGCAGTTCCTGACCTTCGCTCCTTGTCTCCCTCGCTGCCCCCCAGCGGAGCTGGAGAAACAGAAAGGTATGATGCGGCCAAACGCCTCACAGCCCGGAGGGGCCAAGGACCCAGTGAATGGCACGCTGGTCCGCAGCAGCCTGGAGGACACCTATGGAGCCGGTGATGGGCTCAAACGGAGTGCCCTTAGTAGCTCCCTGCGAGACCTCTCAGACGCAGGCAAGCCTCCTGGGCCCCGGGGAGATGTGGGAGCCCGTGTCCTCCGAGCCTCCTGTCCCTGGCCGCTAGCCTGCCCTGCCCCGGCCACCCATGCACGCCCCCTGCCTTCATCTACGGCCCGGGGCGCTGTGCCACGGGGTCCCAGGAGCCAGGTCAGAACAGGCGGGGCCCCGAGTTTGGGCCCGGGAGTGTGAAGTGGGGCCACAGTCCTATAGCCCCGCTCTGCTGCTCCAGCTCTCCTGTTCTCTTTCCTCTTCTGTTTCTCCGGCACCAGCTCGCCTCTTCTCCTGCTCCTTCTCCACCTCTCCTCCTCCCCAGCACCCCCTCTTCAGTGGGGGAAAGGGAGTCAGGGTGCCTGTCCCGGGGAGGGGCCCAGCTGCGGAGCCCAGCAGGGGGGAAGGGGGTGCTGCTCTGACGCTGGGCTCCTTGCTTATGGGTGCAGGGAAGCGGGGGCGGCGTAACAGCGTGGGATCGCTGGACAGCACCATCGAAGTAAGTGCCAGCTCCGCCCACTCACCCTCTGCATGAGCCCCACCCCGCTGCCGAGGGCCCCGGAGGCGGAGGGGACCTGCTCTCCCCCTCTCCCCTGTTGGGCACCCTGCGGCTACCTCTCCCAGCCAACCACTCTCTCCATCTGTCCTCAACTCTGTCTGTCCTCACTCTGCCTGTCTCTCAGCCTGTCTTCCACTCTCCCGAGCCCCCTGTCTCAGCCCCCTGGGCCAGCTCTCAGTCATGAGGCCCTTGGCGTTGGGCCGCCAGGAGCTCCTACCTCCAAGTCCTCCAAGGTCCGACCTCTTGGAGCCTGAGCGAGTCACTGTCTCTCTGGGCCTAACACTCTCTGTGCCTGCGAAATGGGGCGAGGAGGAGAGACTGCCCATTCCTCCTCTCCCAGCTGAGGCTCAGATGAGATAGTGGATGTGACAGCAGAGCTCTGCAAGCCGGGGCGCTTCCTGCACAAGTACAGGACTGTGACTCAGTTTTCATGATGCCCTGCGGCTCCTGTCTCCCTAGCTGCAGCCCTCAGGGCCCGGGAGGAGTTTCAGGCTGGGGATGTAGGACGTCTAGACTGGCCTGACTTGCCCCCTCCCCCCTTCCAGGGGTCCGTTATTAGCAGTCCACGCCCTCACCAGAGGATGCCACCTCCGCCCCCGCCCCCACCGCCAGAGGAGTACAAGAGCCAGAGGCCGGTCTCCAACTCCTCATCCTTCCTGGGCTCCCTATTTGGAAGCAAGCGGGGCAAGGGGCCCTTCCAGATGCCACCAGCACCAGCAGGCCAGGCCTCTGCTTCCTCTTCATCTGCTTCTTCCACCCACCACCACCACCACCATGGTCACAGCCACGGGGCCCTCGGGATGCTCCCTGACGGGCAATCCAAGCTCCAGGCCCTGCATGCCCAGTATTGCCAAGGACCAGGCCCTGCCCCGCCACCCTACCACCCACCCCAGCAACCCCCTCTCCCCCCACCTCCCCAGCAGCCCCCACCCCTGCCCCAGCTGGGCTCCATCCCACCACCTCCCGCCTCAGCCCCGCCTGTGGGGCCCCATCGCCACTTCCATGCGCACGGCCCAGTCCCAGGCCCCCAGCACTATACCCTGGGCCGGCCAGGCAGGGCTCCCCGACGGGGGGCTGGAGGACACCCTCAGTTTGCTCCACATGGCCGCCACCCCCTGCACCAGCCCACATCCCCATTGCCCCTGTACAGTCCTGCCCCCCAGCACCCTCCAGCCCACAAACAGGGCCCCAAGCACTTCATCTTCAGCCACCACCCACAGATGATGCCAGCAGCAGGGGCCTCTGGGGGCCCCGGATCCCGGCCACCAGGGGGCTCCTACTCCCACCCCCACCACCCCCAGTCACCATTGTCACCGCACTCACCCATCCCACCTCACCCCTCCTACCCACCGCTTCCCCCACCCTCACCCCACACCCCGCACTCACCCCTTCCACCTACCTCTCCCCATGGCCCACTGCACGCCTCTGGGCCTCCTGGCACGGCCAATCCACCCACTGCAAACCCCAAGGCCAAGCCAAGCCGGATCAGCACCGTGGTCTGATGAATGGACAGAGTTAGCTGGGGCCCAGGGAGGTCTGGAGAATCCGCAGGAGCGGGACCTTGCACCCTCACTGCTTCTTCAGTTTTTCCAAAATATAAACACACATAGAAATGTCCTCCCTACTTCCTGCCTTGGGACCCCTCCTCTAACCCCCAACAGTCACCATGGGGCTTTCTTCCAGCGTTGAAGACCCATGCCCCTGGGAGCCCGGACACAGGGCCCTCGAGCTCTGGGGAGTGCTGAGGAACTTGTGGCGCTCCTTGCCATCATTTTCCTCTCTTCGTCCTCTGCCCTCTCCTCAGCACCCCGGAGATTTAGCGGGGTGGCCTCAGACCTGTGGGCCAGTGTGAGCTCCTTCTCAGCTCTGGCTGCTAGGGGAAACGGCAGGTGTCAGGACCAGTGAGGGCCCAGGCTTCCCCGGGGCACCTCTGGCTGTGTGCGGCTAGGAGGGAGCTCCGCAGAGACGCGGCCAAACCTCAGCTGGCTTGGCCCTCTCTCTGACCTCGGGGCCTGGCCACACACGTCCACGTGTCTCTCCACCTGGCAGAGGGCGTGGACTGCCAGTGCATTGGGTGGGTGGCTCCCCACTTATGCGGGTCCCCAGATGGGGCAGTGCTTTCTCCCCAGAGCCAGTCTGTGCCCCAGGGCAGACCTCCACAGCTTTAGGAACTTGACTGTCCTTGCTGCGTTCTTACCCTGATCAAAGTCCAAACAGGTTTGGGGGGTGGGGAGGGAGGGCTCAGGTCTGGGATGAGAAGGGCACTGCCCTCCCTCACCCATATTGCATGCCCCCCATGATGCCTCCCCCACCTACAACTGAAGACAGTGCACTTTACAGATATCACCCACACACACCTCGTGGGGGCCGGGCAGCCAGCGTCAGCCCTGGGGAGAGGCTCCCAGAGGGCCACGTGAGCCCAAGGTGCCCTTCCTGAGGCGGAGATTGAAGCCGTCCGAGGGGACGCTGGGAGCCAGGATACTGAGTCCTGTCCATCAAAACCTCCGCTGCCTCTTCAGCCCCTTGACAGCCCTGTTTATTTATTACAAATCTATTTTTTACAAGCCCCGGCTCCTCGCCTCCCTCTCCCCTCACTGCCATGGGCTACGGTAGAGACAGACAGACAGACAGACCCAGGCTGTATGAAGGGCCAGGGACCCTGGGGCCCGAGCGTGGCAGAGGGAGGGGCTGTGTGGAGAGAAGCTGCGGTTTAGGGATTGTCTTTTTTCCTCCTTGTACATAAGAATGTATATTTGATGCCTCATAAAAGACCTTGTGCTCACCTCCCGCCTCTGCCTCCTCCTTATGCACCCTTTCCCACGCTGGAAACTGGACAGAGAGGCCTGAGCCCTGGGAGGTGAGGCGCTAATGGCAGAAGCTCTGGCAGCTGGCGGGCCAGATGCTTCGACTGGGTGGTGGGGGCGATGGGAGGAGGGCCTTGCTACCTCATTTTATGAACAGTCTGTGTGACAGAGTGGTGACCCTCTGCTGTGGACTTGATCCAGTTCAAATCTTGGGGCTTTGCCTTGGGAGGCATGTGTACTGGGCAAAGACACCCTCTCTGACTCTGAGTTTCCTCCGTTTCAAACTTGGGGTGATAGCCATTGACACACGGAGGTAACCGGTGTCCAGCAGCCAGCGTGGAGCAGGTGCTCAGCAGTTAGTTCCCTTCTCTTCCATTCACAGGTCCTAATCTTGTGGCATCTCTCACCCTTTCTGTGGCTGGCCTGGCTTTGCCCTGGAGTCCACTCCCCTCCCCACAGCTGGCCACATTTCTGTCCTTAGGGGGTGGGGTGGTGACTTGGGCCAGGAAGCCAGGGGCTATAGCCTCATTACAAGAGCTGTGTATATATACCCTAGGACGTTAGATAACAAATATTAGAGGTAGACTCCCTTCAGTTTACCGAGCAGGGTACAGGCCCAGAGAAGGGAAGGATCTTTCCCAAGGCGACACAGCAAGTCAGGATGGGGGTGCCTGACTTCTCAGCTAGGCCCCTTTCCAATCTCCTAAACTGCCTTCCTATGGAATGAACGTGTTGCCAGCACCACTGGTGATGCCCTGGCTCTCAGCAAAGCCCAGGCGGACTGGGCAGAGCAGTGGCTCCTGGTTAGGGTAGCTGGGCCCCAGAAGCAGCTGGCAGTAAAGCCCTTTCGTGCCTTCATAGGAGTCTGGAACGGCCTCGAAGAGGGCATAGTTTGGATGGTCCCAGTCTTCAGCATCTTGAACCAATGTCTGTTTTCTTCCTCATGTGCACATTTAAGCAAAAAGCAGCCGCTGGAACCATCTAAAGATCTGATGCCTCCTCGAGGACCAGACCTAAGCGTTTGAAGAGCTTAGGATGAGAGGGTCAGGAATCGAGTCCAATCGGTGGTGTATGTGTCTGTGTGTGTGTGTGTGTGGTTTGTATCTTCTGCGGTGGACCACGCTGCACTGCCTTTGGACACTCCCCCTCTCCCACCTTCAGTTTGATGCTGGTTTTATTTCGCCAAAGCTCAGTTTTAGCACTCGTATCTTGGCTCAGTCACAGACTTGGTTGTGTTGCCTTTGGCAAGTCACCTCATCCATAAAAGCTTGGTCTTTCACCAAGGGACAATAATCTTACAGGGAAATTGTTCATAGATGCATGTGAGATGCCTACCTCTTGCCAGACACACAGTGAACTATTTTTGGCTCTCTTCAGAAAGAACTGTAAACTTACTTGTCTTGACATTAATGATCTTCCACCATGCGGCCCTAACCAATGTCTGTAGTGCTCATTCCTCACCCACGTTTTGGCCAGCCATTCACTGTTCCCTGAAAAGGCCTGCATGTAATTTCCCAACTTAGTACACTTGACCCTTGAACAATACGGGTTTCAAATGCGTGATATCCATTTATACGCAGGTTTCTGATCCACGGTGGGTCGGCACCACTAACCCTCTTCACTGAGTTGTTCAAGGGTCAAATGTATTTACCTGTGTCTCCCCCCTGCTAGTTGTGCTCTTCGCAACATGCCTGGTGAAGGTTTTCTCTTGTGAGATGGGCGTAAAGGACCCATCCCTCAGAGTGTGCCCTTGGTCACAAAGTCGGAGGTCCCTCGCATAGTTATTTTCCCCACCACACTATCAGTGGCTCAAAAGTGACACTGGTCTGAATCATCTCTGTCCAGAGCATTGCCCAGCACAGTGCTTAGTAAAGCACAGAAGATGCTAACATTTGGCTGATTTGAGCAAATGAACAGTTTTTTTCTAAGCTAAATCTTGGAGTAAGTTATCTTTGCTTGATTTTTGATTGATACACCTGTGTACCAAGTGTCTTGGCCCCTCTGGGAAGTCCTCATGCTTCCTTCGGCTCTTTCCAATGTCTCCTACTGCCCTTCTCATTGCTATCCCTGCCCCACCTTGCCCCTCTCCCCTGAGGTTCACTGACCAGACTGTGGAGGGGCCGTTCAGCTCCTCACCTCCCCATTTCCTCGACCTGAAGACAAGAAGCCCATTGGCTGTCCTCAGACCAAAGGTTCTACTGCCGCTGTCTGTAGGGATACGGATGGAGAGGGACAACACGGAATGAAGGACAAGGGTCCTGGATGCCACACAGTTTCTTATCTTTGTCCCAGACCAGTGCTGTCCAATAGGTCTTTCTGTGATGGTAGAGATACCCTGCAATTGCGTTAGCCACATGTGGCTCTGAAATGTCGCTAGTGCCACTGAAGAACTGAACTTTGACATGTACATTTGAATAGCTACATGTGGGCAGTGGCTATCATATTGGACAATGCAGGACAAGACCTTCAGGCATGGACCGCCTGGCAGGGACCTGTCAACACAATCTAAGTACAAGCCAAGAAATAAGCACAGCGTGCATGAGGGCACAAAAGGGGAAAACCCAACTTGGAGTGGGGTGGGTTGGGTCAGGGAAGGCTTGAGTAGGAATTGGCCCAGTAAAGAAGCATTTATCAGAGGGAGCAGCATGTGCAGGGCCTGGAGGTGTGTGAGTCCATGTGTTTGTGGGGTAAGAAAGGAACAGGAGAGGGCAGTCAGTGATGGACATGGGCAGTCCCTGTACCCTCACCCTTCTCACCACAGCTTTTCTCCACCCGTGCCTCAATAAGAGCGAGGAAGACCCAGTGAATGACCCATTGGGCTTCAGTGTCTCCACTGTCAAGTGACTGTTTTCCCCTTTGTGATGAATGAGTAGCTTGTGGAGAGATGCATTGAAATCATGTAAATCTCCTGCGACTGCTCAAATTTTCGCCCACCAGTTTCAGCATTCACCGGTGATTCTCCAGGTAGTCCAATGGTGATTTTCAAATGCCACCATTCTTTGACATGGATTAGTTGCTTTTCCAGTGTAAGGGAGCGCTTTCCCTTCTCCCACGTTTATTTATTTATATCCTCGTGGACTCATGGTTGTTTATTGTAGTCGATGGGCTGTAACACACTCATGCCATTCTTTATTTTGATGTTCCAAATGTCCCAGATTTGCCCAGCAGGAGGGCCTCCAAGTTGGCTCCTGTGTCCTTTTGGCAGGTCTCCATCTTTCTTTGAGCACTTCCTTGTTTCTTGACACCACTAGATGCTCCAGGCCCATCTTATACTTTCCATGCCCCAGTCCTGGAATCAGCCATTTTTTCCATGGAGCCCTGGTTCTTTTGGGATGAGAATGGCACTTGGGAACCAAGCTTTGGGCACTAGGTGTGATAGCTGCTTTAGGAATTTCCTTTGTTCTTTGAAAAATGTTTGAGCATCTATTGGTTTTCTAACTACGTCGTTCCTTTAAGGAAGAGCTTTCCCTTTTTCCTTGTTTTATTTTATTATTATTATTTTTTAAGATTTATTTTATTGGTTTTTTTTGACAGAGACAGAGAGAGAGAGAGAGAAGGAGGAGGGTCCAGAGCAGTCTCCATAGTTGTATGTCTTCAGTTTTTCAACATGGTTTTGTTCCACACAGGTGGGCAGGGGCTGCGCAGGGCAGGAACTAGGCTGGGGGCCTCCCGCATGGGAGACATGCCCCTCGAGCCAGGGGCCTAACTGGGGGGCAAGAACCGAACTGGGGGCCTCCCGCATGGGAAGCACACCCCAGTTCAGCATATGGGTCCACACAGGCCAGGGCCTGGATTCGATCCCTGGTCCCCAAGGGCTACAAAGCGAGCGCTTAATCCGCCGAGGCTTCCCGGCTTCCCCTTTCCTCATTTTATTTATATCAGTGTGGTGTTATAGATTTCTGCTTTATTCATGATTAATAATTCACTTTCCATTCATGTAGAATGATCACTATTTTGAATGTATCTTTTTATTGTTATTTTTATTGATATTGTTACATGTATATATTAAGCACATAATGTTTATGGTCCGGCAGAAGTAACACCCCTTTTTTATGAGCTGGTAATGCTCTGGCAGTGCTACTTCTGCTGGACCCTGTATATGAGGGATGCCCAGAAAAAATCCAGCCATTGTCAATATACTAAGAACAGTTATGTGGATAGATACGGTCCAGACAGCATATATATATATATATATATATATATATATATATATATATATATATATATATATATTCATGAGTTCACACAGATACCTTGATACCTTGAAGAGGCTCTTTTAATAATTCAAGCTAGATGTAGTAAATGGTTCTCACAGGGAGCAGAAGACTAGAAAAGGGCATGGCAGGAGGGGATGGATTCCAGAGCTCTTTAGGAGTCAGAATGCATAGCTCATACCTACTTCAGAACTGGAAGGTACCCTAATTTACAAATCCAAAAAGTGAGGCACAAAGTCACACCTAGTTTATCCAGGAAACATGGTTGGAGTGAGTGTGGTCAAGAGCCCAGGGGAGGCTTCCAGTCACTGTTCTGTACCAGCTTCCTGCCATACCCTCTCTCAGGTGGGTGCCTGAGGCCAACCCAGCCTCCAGTCCAAGGTTAGCTCTGGTGGTTCCCAATGCTTAACCCTGCAGTGCCCAGACTCAAATTGGTCCTCAGCAAGACCCAAGGCCTGGGAAAGGAACCTATTTCCTGAGCACTTGTGTGTGTGTGTGTCAGGGGTGGCACCATCCTATACTTTTCCAGGCAGAATTGTGTGGCAGTCAGACAGACCTGGGTTTGAAGTCTGGTTCTGCCGCTTACTAGCCCTATGACTTGGGTAAGTTTATACTTCTTGGAGCTTCAGTTTTCTCATCTGTAAAACATAGATTAATAGTACCTATTTCACAGCACCTTGCCCTTGATAAATGGCAATCATCATTCTAATTTTCATAAGGAAAGGATTATAGCACCTCATTGGATAAGAGAAAATCCAGGCTCAGGGAGATGAGGTACTTGGCAGATCTCAGTGGGTGAAAGTCAGCTTTACGAAAGCAGGGGCCATGTCTGTCTTGGTCACCATTGTATTCCCAGGGCCCAGAGAAGTGACTGGTGCATAGTAGGAATTTAATAAATATTTGTGAATGAATGAATTGGATCTGTCTTCAGAGACTCTAAGCAATTCCAATTTGTACTTCCAGGATGGGCGGGGGGGGGGAGGGGGTGACGGGGGGGGGGGGAAATGTCTGGGCTAAGGACCTCAGAAAAGGTTATGGGAAACCTGGACTGAGCTGAGACCCCCAAACTTGGTCTTACAATTCTTGATTCATGTTCTTTGTCCTTCACTGAGCTGTCTCCAGATGGAAAGGCTGAACTTCCTTCAGACTAGGATTTGGCATATTCTCCCACCTTCTTCATCCTCCTCATTCTCCCGCTCAATTCTATCACTGGTAAGAGCAAATGAGAGGAAGAGCATTTGACCAAGAGTTAGCAACTTCCTGTGTAACAGTGGGCAAGTTCAATCTTTCTGGAACATGGCTCTTCATCTACAGAATGGGTAAATTGACCTAGATCTTTCCCAAGACTGTTGCAAAGATTAAGGGAAATATTCGTATGAAAGAGCTATGTGAGCTGCTCAGTGCTTGCACATGTGAGAGGCTAGTGATTTTACTGTTATTAGCATCACCTCACCTAACTTTCTGTTTCCCATCCAGACAGTTGTGCAGTTGGGTCATTCACATGTGTTTGGTACAGAGGGCCTGAGGTTTCCTTGACACTAGAAAACTAGAAAGGTGATGTCACTACTTATATTACTTGGGACAATTTTCTTCACAAGTCAAGTCGGGATAAAGATTCCAAACAGTCAAGGTAATATAAGGATTTAGGTGACAAAAAATATGAAATCACTAGGCACAATGCCTGGCACAAAAGAGATCCTTAGTGAAATTTGACATCTTGGTTGTTGACTCTCAGAAATAAAAATAAGGGAAGCTGGGATGGCTCAGTGGGTTAAGCGCTCACTTTGCTGTGCCGGGGACCCAGGATCGAATCCTGGCCCCGGCCCATGCAGACCCATATGCTGAACTGGGGAGTGCCCCCAGTTCAGTTCTCCCTCTGTCTCTGTGTGTCTCTCTCTGTCAAAAACAAAACAAAAAAAAGTTAAAAAAATAAAAAAATAAAAATAACAGTTAACAGATACTGAGGGCCTTCTATGTGCCAGGTCCTGTACAACATCCTACAAGGTAGGTATTATCATCCCCATTTGTTTCAGAAGTTGGGACTTGCTCAAGGTCACATAATTAGAAAAAATGGTAGAGCTGGTAAGACTAGAAGTCGGGTCTGTCTGATCCCAGGGTGTGAGTTCCTGCCAGTGTGCCATGCTCCGATGGATAGGTTCAGTCCTTAGCTTAGTCTTGAAGCAGGCAGAATGATGTACCTAACTGGGACCCAGTATGTGATCAGGAACAATTAACTGAACGAAGGAATGACACTCCCTATCCCCTTCAAACATATCTGAGCATATAGCAGAAGCTTAATACACACAGAAAATATTTGCAGAATTTATATTATTTTCAGTCAATATATGCCAAGACTTCTAAAAATATATACATTCATGATCCTTTTGTTTACTCAACAATGATTTATGGCTTACCATGCCAAGTGCTAAGGATGTATAAGGCCACAGGGTCCCTGTTTTAAGAAATTCATTCTGATGGGGGAACACAAAATAAGCACTTGATCAGCATGTGCACAAGTACTCTAATATGTACATAGCAGGTATTCAAACTTTATGTGCAACTGTTGAACAACACAGATGATTCTCAAATGCAGATGTCTGATGTATGGGCAAAATAATGGTTTGCTATTTATTCAAAGTAGTTGTGATAAACCTATTCAGAAACTGTTCAACAAACCTGTACACAATAGGAGTAGATGTACACATAGTAGGTACTCAAATGCATATGGCAGGGGCTAAACACAATAAATACAATAAGTAACACTGCACACTCACAAATGGGAAACTGTTTCATACAGCACTGATGGTGATAAATAACAATGTTGCTAAACATCCAATAGTTACAATATATACACTCAGGCTTATTTTGTAGGCATGCATGCCACACATGTGCACATAATAAAAGTGCATACAGTTGAAAGTGTTCATTAAAATGCTGACTGACGATGACTCTGAGGATAAGAATAGAAGCCCCCATCTCTGAGAGGCCTCTACAATACATGTAACCTTGGACGAAATAAATATGTCTTTCCTTTCCTTGGGACTCAGGATTCTAAAAATCTATAATCCCTGGGAAGTGAGCATCTTCCGGCCTTCCTTCTTTCAAAGCCCCAGAGGTGTCAGCGACTAGAGCTGTGTGCTCCTTACATCTTCCCACAACCTGCCGGCTAGCAGAAACGCTCGCCGGCAAGCAGGCACCAGAAGCCGCCGTCAGTGACTCACACCGGAAAGACCCGGGAGGAGAGAATGTTGGGGCGGGGCTCCCGCCGGGGCTGAGGTCATCAAAGAGGGGGGGTTGGTGTGTGCCAGTTTCGGCTTACTGCCCACCAACGCCTGCTCCTCTTCCGGTCTGTCTCCATAACGCGCATGCGCACCACTGGCCTTTAAACGTGCACGGCCGGTCCACCGAATAAGGATCCGGCATTTTTATTACAATTTTGCTCCTCCGCCACTGAGGCGGACTATTTGCTCTCAGTCTAGGAGCTACTTTTGAGTTCCCGCTTCCAAATAGGGAACCCATTCTTGCAGATTCTGTTCTAGCCCCACGGAATGAAGGTTTCCTAGGACTTGACCTCACACAAGATTATACGAGGCTCGGAAGAACACCCCGCGGAGGGATCCGGTTTGTTGTGGTAAGGGAAGGGGGGACGCTGACAAACCAAGATGGCGGCGGCGGCGATGAAGGCCGTGGAGGTTGGGAGGCAGCTGTGGTGGTGAAAGCTGCGGGAGTTGGGAGGAAGCAGCAGAGTTTGGAAAAAACGGAGCCGGACGAAGAGGCGGTAGCAGCAGCGTCAGCGTGTGCCTCCCAGTGCGCGGCAACCAACACGCCCCCTTGGCTCTCGGCGGTCGGCGACCGCCTCGCTTAGGGCCTGGTCACCGAGCAGTGCCTCGGTTTCATACAGCGGCATCCGCCATGAGCCCTTAAGGGTGGTCCGAATCCTCCAGTCCTAGGGCCCACCATGGAGCCGGGGTCTGACGACTTCTTACCGCCGCCGGAGTGCCCGGTGTTCGAACCTAGCTGGGCTGAGTTCCGAGACCCTCTTGGCTACATCGCGAAAATCAGGCCCATCGCCGAGAAGTCGGGCATTTGCAAGATCCGCCCACCCGCGGTAAGGCCCGGGGACCCTTGGTTGCCAACGGCGAGGCCGGGGACCTAGGATAGCCGATGGGCGAGTCGGGCGGAGGGCAGCTTGAGATGTGGGGAAATAAGGTGGCTGGGACCATTGTGGATGTGGCGCGGGTCGGAGAAAGGGTGCTGGGGCCAGGGGTCCCCGTGTTGTGAGGCCCCCAAGTGACCTGGACTAAGAGACCCACCCCCATTCGCCTTTTAGAATCACTCCTGGTAAGGGTCTAGACAGGTATGCCTAGTAGGCCGGGGAGAGTTCACAGAGAGGCACTCGCACATCTCTTAGTTACCCCGGACCAGCCAGGTCAAGGCTGCACTGAATAAGGTCTTTCCCCTCATCTACTTTCATGGCTTCTCTTAAGGCAGGCTGTGTAGTGTAGTGGGAAGTTCACAGCTTGGAAGGGAGACAGACCTGGGTTCAAAATACCACTCTGCAGCTTCCCAGCTGTGTGACCTTGGACAAGTAATATAATTTCTCAGAACCTGTAAAGTAGGTCCCATGAATGGTTATTTCAAAAATTTGGTTAAACTAGGTAGTGTCTGTGTGTAGTAGGAACTAGATAAATGGTAATTATTGTGACTGCGAAGGTGTTTGATGTGGTCATCGGTTTGCTCCTATGTGAATTGACTCATTTACTCACACCCTGCCAGGCCAGTCCATCTGTGATGATGATCCTAGCCTGGTAGATCAGTCAGGAAATCAGTCTCACAGGGAATGAATGCTCTGTCTGGCTCCCTGAGATGGGTTCAGGGAATTAGCCCCTTTTTTCCTAGTTGAAGGTGGTACCCAGGCCTTTGCTGCACATCATCTCTCCCCAGACCTGACTTCTGTGGAGAGGCTTGGACCAATTGGCTTGGTGGGGTGGGTATGAGTCCTGAAAGGATTTCTATTCCGTTCTGTCCCAAGATGTAGGAGGCCCCAGAGGATAGAGTATTCTTGGACTCCCAGAAACATAATGAAGCTATGGAAATCTGCCTCCTTTGGAACACTTGAATCCCAGAGGTCAGCAACAAAGGGCATGTCTTTGCTCCTAGGCCTGGCTTCAGGCCAGGAGAAGTCCCCACAGGGCTAGGATAGGCTGGCATGGAGAAATGATGGTACGTGTGTTCAGTTACCGCTTGGGATTCCAAGGATTGAAATTGAGTTTGTCTGGAATGGTGTTTTTGAGTGGGCGTCTCTGGGGGAATCTGGATGGGATGCCTCACTGCCACCTGAGGAGGGCACCACAGGCCTCCTTATTTAACTTAGTGCTTTCTGGTGCTCTGCCACAGATCTAGGCTGGTTTCAAATGGATCCTCAGGGAGGTGTTGGGTAAGCTAATTTCTTCCTTGTTGGAGCTTGGCCACAGATCTCTGAGGTATCCTTGTCTATGGTGAGGGAGTGGCAAGTGGGTAGTGAGAGGTCAGGAAGGCTAACAGAAAGGAGAAGCTGGAATCCTGGATAGCCTCGGGAGGCACTATCTGACGTAGGGGGTAGTTGAGGCCTGCATTGCCATTTTTCTATCTTGGATTTATCTGAGCAGGCCGGCCTTGTACAGGTATTGTTACCCTTCCTTGAGGTGACCAGGAAGGGGGAAGGTGACATGGCCCTAAGTGTGTGTGAGACTGCCCTTTACAGGGGGCTGTCCTTTGTTAAGCTTCTCTTCTTTGCCTCAACAGTGTGCTTCTCTCCACTTCAGGAGACCTGGCTGTCTGGTTATGTTCTGTTTTTTCCATCTGTAGGGCTGCTTCTCAGCCGCCTTGAGGCAGCCAGGCCTACTGGCTGGAATTTGAAGCACTCACCCAAGTGGTGCTTGGGCCCAGGGTGAGAACCTGTGTGTGAGTGGGTGCTTGGAAATGGAGGCTTGTCTGAAGAAAGGTGATTTGGGTTCTGAATGTCAAGATGGGACTGCTGCTCTTGGGGAAAATGAATGGGAGGAGAGTGTTGGTACTCTGGAGTAGACCCAGGGGAACTTAAAAGGGCCTTGTATGCTGCAGTCCTGATAGTACTGACATACCAAGTGTTTGGTCCACAGGAGAATGGGACTGACAGCAGGATAAGGGAGCTTATAGGTTCCAGGGACAGCTGGGCAGGGAAGTATACTGCACCTCCCCAGCTATCTTTTGCACCCACAGCTCTTCCTGCTGTAGGATTCTGATTCTGCCATTTCCTGTCAGGTTATTTGAAGTTATCCTTATCTAGAACTTGATTCAGCAGGAGAAAAGAAGGGTGTCTGGAGTTTGGGTTTTGAGCACCTTTCTGCCTGGGTTACCTGTACTGAGGGGAATGCCCTAATAATAGAAGGCAAAAAGGCATAGAGAGCTTGTCTGGGCTTGAGCTATAACATTTTAGTCTTTTTTTTTTTTTTTTTTTTTAGCCCCTGCTTCACTGAGCCCCAGCTATTTGCTACCTGTTTGTGGGGTGGGGGAAGTATATGTGGATGCAAGTATAGGTCCTCTGGCCCCTTTTCTAAAAACGTGCATGCAAAAGAGGCCAACGGCTTTGTCTTTTTCTTTTACTGCCCCCTTTCCATATGTATGTATAAACACTGGTAGCCTGGTGTGGTGTAGTGCAAAGAGCCTTGGACTGACAGTCAGAAGACATGGGTTCTAGTCTTGGCTCTACCACTAATGTAGCATGTGATTGTGGAGAAATCACATTTCTTCTCTGGCCCTCACTTTCCCCATTCATAAAATAAGGACGTTGGTCTAGGGAACTGTAGGTTCTTCTAACCACAACAGTAGGAACAGGGCTCTGTAGAGAAGAGGGCTATGTGGGAGGTTTTGTAGAGGAGGGCTTTGGGTAGGCCCCCCCCCCCCCCCAGCCACCTTTTGGGCAAGACAACAAGCTCCAACTTGCAGGGCAGAGTCTTTCCCACTTTGATTATCTTCCCCCGACTTCTCTCTTCTTCCCCCAAACCTCCCATTTGTTGCCACCATAGTTGGGCTATATAATTCTAACAATACGACATTCTGGAAA
>PVKE010031225.1:0-19166 GCA_004027555.1 Craseonycteris thonglongyai
AATAGTTTGGTGGTTATGTGGGGAGGAGGGAAGAGGGGGGAGGGAGAGTTGGGGGGAGGTGGGAGTGGACACTGGATATATGGTGATGAAAGGGGAGCTGATTCTGGGTGGTGGGCACATGATGTGATGCATGGGTGATGTGATGTGGACTTGTACATCTGGAAACTGTCTAATTGTTACCAACCAATGTCACCGCATTAAATTTAACAATAAAAAAAATATATATTGCCTGAGTATGTTAGTGAGTGTATATTATGAGCCATAGTGCTGGGTCTAGGTATATAAGTATTAATAAGAAATAATCCCTCGATTTAAGGCTCAAATAGTTTAACAGACCAGAAAGATGTGTAGCTGACTATGGGAATAAAGAGAACAAGTGATTAGTTTTCCTAGAGCAGGAGCAGGATTTCTTAGGGATAAAAATACAATATTGGGAATAGCTTCGGAGAGGAAGTTATATATATTGTTTACATGAAGTACTCTGAGATATCTATCACCTATCTATCTTTCTATCTATTATCTATCTATCTATCTATCATCATCTATCATCTATCTATCTATACATACATAAATACACATAATATATATGGAGGTATAGATTAAAAAAATTTAAATAGCTCCTCAATAACTCATTAGTTTAAAAGACTGAAAATTGAAAATTATATGCATGTGTTGAAAAATAAGGAGAAAAAGGTAAATATTTGGAAATAACTAATCTTTTGTGTGTACACAACTGTTTCTAAGAAATACATCTTACATCGCATAATGCTTTTTAAATTTGTCAGAGTTTAATGTCTTTGAAAACTCATCATTAAAAGTACATATAGTTAAAAAAATATATATTAACTTATAAAGGGAGAACTTTAATTTGCTTAATTCATGAAGACAGAAGTTTAAATGATTTGTTCTCTGCTGCCTTTAAGAAGGTGCAAATTGCCTTCCAGAAGGAAAAAGACCCTCAGGGTCGATGGAACTTGAAGATGAAGGCATTTGGAAAGATAACCAAGAAAATGTAGCTCCGATACCTTGGGAACTGACGTCGTACTTTTCAGCAGAGAGGGATTTAATATCAATGGTAACTTTCTGTAACATCTCAATTACTTGGACTTGTTGGGTGAAGTCATGCAGCATGGCTGTGCCACAGCCCCTCAGGTAGGCTTCCAGGATCACAGCAAACCTCTGCTGATAGTGCCTGGACTGGGCTATCTCACTTCTCAAGAACCAAAACAAGAAGTGACCGATTCTTTTGTTCTGAGGGTGGAAACAAGAAGGTTAAAGTGATCATGACTTAATGCTCTGTCTAGGCCAATTCTCAATTGCTATGATCAAAATGGAAGGACTTACTCTTAAACCACGCTTCAGCAGAAATCTGGCAAGGGCACTGTCGTGGTAAGGTTCAAATTTTACAGCCTAAAGGAAGAACACATCAGCATTTATAGCACCACATTCTATGTTGGTTAATCAGGGAAAAGCAAATGGAGAAAAACTGGTGCTCTGCTTGCTGGGCTTTCATGACTAAGGTGGTGAGGATCTTACCAGTCACCTGAGTTCAAGCTTTTCAAGATAGCTTTGGACCAGCGCAAAGCACCTGCTTAAAGACTGGGAGTAAAAGCCAGAACTCTAGACTCACTGTCATGTGCTTTTAATAACTTCAAAGGCGAAGAGGGAAGGGCTCTTGTTCCCACTAAGGACTCACTTGATTTATTGGAAGGGGATAAGGGAAAGATGGAGATGACCATAACAGATTTATAAACGTGGATGGTAACAGAGGTTCTTGGGAAGCAAGTAGTGCAGATAGAGTACATGTAAGGAGAAAAATATTTGTTAGATGTGAAGATGCTGAAAGTCCCCTCGCTTCTCTTCTCTCAAGATACCTGTCTGGCATCTCACTGGCAAGTCACCAAGCTGCCCCACAGGTTCTTATTTCAAGCAAACAGCAGATCTGGATCCGTCCATACAGAATAATTCCCATTCCCTGTGGTGTATATAGAGCTTTTGGTATGAAAATCTATTATTTATATGCTTCCTCAGGTTTTGTAGTGTTTAGTAGTTTTCATATCACTCGGTTAATATAGAGATATTGGTTTAGATGACAGTGCTATGACTGAAGAAAAAGAACCAATAAAATGTGAAAAATAGTTAAATCCTGGTGGATGCTTGATATTTGTTATATCATTCTCTGTACATTTCTGTGTCTGCAATAGTTCATAATTTAAAAGTAGCCAGACTAACAAATATTGTTTGATTATTATAGATGCATATATAAAGTTATAGGGTAGATGTCATGTATAAGTAAGTGTAAAGAGAAGCTTAAATATCTTGAAGTATTTTCTTTATAAATAGACATGGTTCATTCTTTTTTCCGAAAGAACAGGAGAAATTCTTGTTCCACTTTATGTTTTAGAGCCTGGGGCCTTTTGGAATGATTTATAATTCTTACTCTGGTTTTCCAGTTTGGAAATGATAGATAATGGCCTGATAATATTTCAATTATCTCCATACTTTCAAAGATGCTTTCCATGGGTGTGGTCAAATAAGATCTTAATTCTGAGAATGTGGTTATTTCCCCACCAGTACTCACTTCGGAAATGTTCTAATTTTCTAACACGAATGTGAGTCTTTTTGACCTTTGTGTTTCACTTCTGTAAAGACAATGCAGATCTCAGTTAGGAGACCATTTTAATCCAGAATGAGTCATTTGGCCACATGTGACCATGTCTCAAATAGTTTTACAAATGACTACTCTTCTTCAGATTTATGAACACAGATTCGATGTTAATATTGCTTTGTGACCTCTTTCATTTAAGCACTTCCAAGAACACTATTCATTTTCCAATTCTTCAAAGTTTACTTGTGAAAATGACAATGTAAAATAATTCATGGTGGCTTTGAGACTTAGAAGAGATCTTATGCAAATTTGCTTTACGTTCGGTTTGTTATGGAGAACTAGAACACTGAAGATGCACAGATTATTCTAAAATTTTCATAAGTATTATGCCAATATCTGTACCAAGGTCAGGAGGAAATGTTGGATACATTTAATAGATAAAGGAAAAGGCCAAATGTAATCTTTCTAATGGGAGGGTGAAGATTCAGAATTAAAGTTGAGAGTATCCAAAGTGCTCCTCGGAGAGCCCCAGGGCCTTCCTGTCAGCGTAGATAATGATTAGACAGTTTAGCGTCTAACACAGCCTGGCTAATCTTAATGGTCTCAGGTCAAACATTACCTACTCAGAACTGTCCCTAATTTTTTCATCTAAATTGAGTGTTCCCAGGTCCCCTAACTATTTTCTTATAATACTCTGTAGTTTTCCCCCAAAACATTCATCACTATCTGTTATCAAATATCTGCTTGTAAGTGTGTTATTTAATGTCAGCCTTCTCCACACACCACAAGCGACACAAGGGCAGAGATGGGTCCTGTTTTGTTTACTGCTCCATATCCAGCATCCAGAACAGGGGAAGCACTCAGCACATGTTGCATTAATGAACAGTCTGCATTTTAAAATAGCATTTCTATGCTAATTCCTTTACTTTTTCTTTCTTATTGAGTAGAACAATCTTAATTTGAGATTGGCTGCAACAAGCAGAACTGCTCCTCCTTTCTTAAACTTCCTAAGAAAACCTTAGGCAATGACAGCCTCTCTCAAGCCTCAGGGAACAACAGGAGAACAGGAGTGGAAACACATTATCAGACCTGTTTAAAGAGAGGGGCTTTCAAGTTCCTATCCAGATTTGAGGTGTTATTCATGAATTATGATAAACATGGTCAGATCTTTTCTCTCTAGGACTCACACTCCTGACACTGGATTGATACAGGATACTGGAGGCAGTGAAAAGTGCAGGGTCTCCTGGATTTGAGTTCTAGTCTTTCAAAGTATATGACTTTTGACACATTACCGAGCTTCTCTGTGCCTCAGTTTCTTTATATATAAAATCAAAATATTAATTTGACCTCTATCACAGTTATTCGGAGAGTTAAATGAGATAATATATGAAAAACATGTAAATCACTTGGAGCTTTGGCACAGGGCAGCATTCTGTAAGTTGAATCTATCATTAGTAGAATAAATGAGAACTAAGTATTCCCACAGGGCCAGTTCTCCTTAAAAGTGGAAATAGTAACATCTTCAAAATGCTGGTCAGTAGACCCTCAAAGACAATAAAGAAGTAAATGGAACAGTTTACTACTTTTTGAGGTGGCTTCATCAGATCTGCTTTGACTGCCCATGATGGTATGTACAAAAGGCATTTGATGACAAATAAATTCCTCGAGAAGAGTGCTCTGTTGCTAACACAGACACCCCCTACCTGGACCAGCTGCAGCAGGTAATGTAGAACGTCATCGTCCTCCAAACTCTCCAGTTTTTGAACTGCAATGGCTCTTACATTTTCATCTGAAAAGTTGCAATCCAAGAGTTGCATTGTTAGCCCAACATCCAAAGCGCTTTGCTCCCAGACCTCCCTTCTGGCTAACAGTTGGTATGTTTTGGCCACCATTTCTTGCTTTCCCCATTTCACTGAGCTGAATAGTTTAGGATATGCTTTGGGATGCTTAAGGCTTTCATATCTGAAATGCCAGAGCAATTCTTGGTCTTCTGCTGTGAGAGGGTTAAGTGGATCCGTGGCTATGATTGCCTCCAATTGCTTCCGAAGCTGGTTGGGCATTTCAGCTCGAACCCGGTCCCCTTCGGGGTCAGCGGTGGGCCGATGCTTAGGCAAGGCTATGGGGTGACAATAATTGTCCAGAAGGATGGAGATGGACATTGAGTTCTCCTTGTCTGGATTGGTTGCGGACGTGAGCTTGTCTGCGTTGAAGCTCCCTTGGTCTTCTCCTTTCCCGGGGATCTGCCACATGTGGAGCGTGTATTCCCCGTGGCGCAGGAGGAACCGGTGGTCTATCAGGAGCAAGTTCACGTAATAGAGAAGCTGAGCTTTGCCTTTGGACTCAGAACTGGAAGTCTCTGCAGAGGCCTTGCCAGACAGCACTGGAGCTTTGCCACAGTAGATCTGAAGGTTCAGGAGTGCTCCTTTGGGTAAGTCTTTGATTTTGATATTGAACTCAAGCCACACATTCCAGAGCACCTCCTCTGTGAAAGGTTTGGGGCTAGTTCTCCTTTGGCAAAGGACTTGTTGCCCATACTGGATATTTGCCTCCACAAAAACCGTGAGGTCAGCATTCCGGGGCAGGACAGGAATATCAATGCCTCTGATTTTGACCCTGAACTTCCGGTCACAGTCCCACAAGGACACAGTGAACACGCTCTCATGGTCCTTCCCATGGATGGTCAGCTGCTCATGGTAGCCAGTGACTCCCGTGCAGTCGTCCACCAGTGGCCACTCTTCTTTCCTCACCTCATCCTGGGTTGGGTCCGGGGGCGTGTCAAGCACCAGGTGAATCTCTTCCCCGTTCTTGAGGCAATGCCTCACCCACTGGAAGTTTTTGACGGGCGTGTCGCCCACCAGGTACTCATCGCGGCCGCAGACCCGCAGCACAAAGTGCCGTTCGTTCTGGCTTTCGGGGATATCCATCAGAGACTTCTTCTTGGCCATCTTGGTGAAGAAGCTCTGCAGGATGGTGCCTGGGGTGTCATCCGCGGAGACCTTGATGGTCTGGCTGGTGGTGCCGCGGTGAATGACGATGAAGATGCAATTGTTAGCAATCTTCTTCCACAGATACTCCGGCAGGGGCTTGGATGTCACCCAGGGGTGCATGGCGTAGAGCCCGGGGTCGCGGCCGGCCACCTCGGCCATGCGCGGGGTGACCAGGCGGCGGCGCGTGAACTCGAGCTCGTCGTCGTGCACGTTGCTGACGTCGGTGACGTCGTAGCCGATGAGGGCGGTGAGCTGGCGCTGGAAGGCCAGCGTGTCCTCGGAGGGCGCGTGCCGCTGCACCACGTGGATTTGGCCCGGGCTCCGGTGCAGCACCTTCCAGTAGTGCAGGCAGTCCAGGGTCTGCACCACCTGGTACTTGTCGTAGATTTCGTACCACTGCCCCTTCTTCTGGTAGAGCAGCAGCAGGTGGTCTGGGCCGAGCTGGTGGCAGCCGTTGGCGGCCGCGCTGGTCTCCAGCGCGCGCAGCCACACCTGCGCCTTCATCTGCTGCACGGTGCCGTGGCTGGCCACGTGCAGCAGCGCCGTCTCCGGGCGCTGGCCGCCGCGCTGGCCGCTGGGCAGCACGAACTCAATGGGGATGAGCTCCATGGAGGACAGGACGGCTGCGGAGCCACGCGGCTTCATCCTCCGACGTCGGCGGCGGTTGTCCTCTCTTAGAATCACGGGCTGCTCATCTTTCTCCAGCTCCATGCCCTGTGCGACCTGGGGGCGGAGAAACAGAGGGCTCTGTCACAAGGAAGGGGCTTTCCGGCTGTCGTGCCTGTGAGCGGGCAGAGGAGAAGGTGCAGAAGAACGACCATGGCGCGTGCATTGGGATGCCGGGGCTTCGGAGTTGAGGTCCCATGAACCCTGACCCTGAAACTTAGTATCTGGTGACTTGAGCTAGTTAAATCATCTCTGAGCTTACTTCCCATTTGTCAAATGCAGTAACGCCTCAGAAGATGGAGGTGAGAATTAAATGGGGTAATACATATATATGGGCGAAGGGTATATGAGGCTTCAGTAACCATTTTCACTACTTTTGTTATGTTTGAAAATTTAATTAAAGAGAAGAGAGATGTAAAGCACTCCTCTAGCACGGTGTCTGCCATAATGGTTCAAAGTGGAAATTGTTGTTCTTAAGCATACGGAAATGCACGGAGCAGTAAAATAATCTAGTTAAACGATCAAGTCCGAATTCGCAAGGTGCTTTGTGAGATGCTAAAATACCCCACTTTAAAAATAGGCCTTTGACTTGTTTCCTCTTTGTTCAGTCTCACACTTCTCCTTGGGACTCAGATATCTTGCCCAAGCTCGCTGCACATTCTCTATCTTCAAACTGTCTGGTTCATGTATCTACTCCCTAGTCTACTTCCTGTCATACTTCTTTCTTTTTTATTTTTATTTCTAGTCAGGGAAGGTAGTCATTTCATTGATGAAACTCACAAATATCAAAATTTGAAAGTTGCAATCAAGAACACTTGCAAATATTAAAAATTTTGAATCATGAAATATGGAAACATTCTGGCTGTCAATTCTTTATGAGGGCAGGGACTTCAGGGAGTGACCCAAGGCTGTACTCTCCTAACAGGAACATTCAACTAATTTTAACGTTGTTCCAATTCCATCTTTCTCTGTGTTAGACAGTGGAAAAGCCACAGGACGAAAGAAAGATTTCTGGGCTCCTGTGACCTGCAATTTAGAACTCAAATGATGATTTATTTTCTTTTTGCTGCAATATTTTCATCTCTGCAATGAAGATTCATGAGTTTCTTCTCATCAACTTATCCACTCTTTCTACAAATATTTAGAAAGTACATATGTTGCACAAAGCATTTAGGTATAAATGTGGTATATTGCAGTAAGAAATGTTTCAAATAATGGTTAAAATTCTAAAACTTAAAATTGAAATATAAATATGGTATTTTTATTTTTATATTTAGTACCACTACATTGTGAATCAGGATCAACTATTGACACAAAAATTAATGTTTCAGAAAATATCATTTATGCTCATAAATGACTAATGTTAGTGAAACTCATAACTACTTATTTCCTTAAGAAATAGTGGAATGTTTGATACATACCAAAAAGAAGAATTTGATGAAAATATAAGAAAAACAAGTTTCAATAGATCTAAATTTCTGTTCAAATTTTGGCTTACAGTTACTTTTAAAGTCAATATTTCCTCTTGTAAAATATTATGAAGTTCTACTTAGTAAATATATGAACTATCTTTTGCAGCTTAAAACATTCACTCTTTGGTCTGTTACTACATTATAGAATAACAAGAGAACTGTAAGATATATTAATATTGATACCAACTTGAAATAAAATAGACCTGAATTTAGGCAACATACAGATATACAACAATAACTTCTGCCCCGTTGATCTCAAATAATCTTACAAGATACAAGATGCAGTAGAAAACTGGCAGACTAAATACTCACTGCTTTCCTTCATGGCTGAGGCTATGAAGCGTTCTCTTTTATGAGAAGATGTTAGAAACACTGTTATGTACAATAATGGCTAAGCATGCATTTGTAAGAACATGAAGCCTGACCGGCACAGGCTCCTGTGCCCTCCCTCTTCCTCCCGAACAAAAACCCAAAAGACTAGTGCACCTGCAAAACTATTGCCGGAACTTCAGGGACATCCATGCATGTAGGTTGGACTAGACAATGAAACACACACATTCAGTAGTAGTATCATCTCAAGAACAGACAGCAGTTCCAGATAAAAATATTCTAGCTGAGAAGGAAGTGTCACTATTCTGAGTCTGACCTCACAAAGGACAAAAAGTAGAAAGGGCAAAAAATACCTGATAAAGCAGTGGAGATGCTGCTGCTGAAGGATCATTTGTTTAGTTTTTGAAAACAAAACAAATTCAAACCTACCCAGTGTGCCTCTAAACTCTTCCGCTTTTCTGGGTCTCCCTTCGTATCCAGATGCAGAGGAAGTATTGCAGTTACCAGGAAGGAAGTTTTAACCAAGTTGATTATACATGTGATTGCTCATTTTAAAAGTGTCAGAAATGCATTTCCTGTTAATAGCACAGTGAAGCACGAGAGTGAGCAATGTTTACCATATATATTATATATTTTACACTCTTTAAATTACTTTTTTATATTTGGGAGGGACTGAAATGAATTAAAATTACATAAATCCAGACAAAATATTCAAGTTCATGAGACATAAACATGTGAAATATTTTCTAGCTAGTGCTAAGTAGAAGAAAAGGCTTAATAATCACAGTATTAGAGAAATAGCCTAACTGGAAGATTTTTGAGAGCCAAGCTAAACCCATTAGTCTTGCAAAGCCCATTTAATTAATTTTCCCTCATAATTGAAATGACCCCTTATTTATATGCTGTATCTGAGGGATGGGGGAAGAGAAACCTAGTGATTTAGGGGACTGAGTTATCAAGCTGAACATTTTCAAAGACAAGGTCTGGGAGCTCACTTCCTTAGCTCGGTGAGATAGTTCTCTATTTTTTCAGAACATTCAGGGTCTAAAATATCACTGGCTCAAACTGAAAGAGAGTGTGTGTGAGAGAGACAGAGACAGAGACAGAGAGAGAGAGAGAGAGAGAGAGAGAGAGAGAGAGAGAGAGAGAGAGAGAGAGAGATGGGTGAAGGTTTCCTGTGGGCATTGATTACAGATAAAATAAGAGGTTTTGGGTTTCGTGGGATATTGTCACTGGGAGATGGCCCCTGATTGTCATGGGAGCCAAGAATCCATAGAGAAGCAATCCTCAATCATGTTTAGAGCAGTTCTATATCTTCTAGGTGACCTCAATTCCTTCTAGAACCCCCAAGCATACTCAGATCCTGAACCAGAGCTTCCTCTCCCCTATCCCAGGTTTCCCTAGACCAAACTTTTTTCTCCAACCTGGATTTCCATGGACTCCAGCTGAGCTCCAAGGATGACAGTTAGGATGTCACTGGACTCACAGCTTTCTTAGAGGTACCTAATTTAAGTTTTCTGGATAACTCTGACATCAAAATCAATTATTGTTTGGAGATGCTGGGATTAGCTCAGCAGGTTAAGTGCTTGCCTTCCAGCCACATGTTCCAGGGATTGAGTCCAGGCCCCAGCCTATCCAAATCCGTATGCTGAGCTGCAGTGCAACTGGTAGCCACTGAGCCTGGCTGTGAAGGTTCTCACCTCCATGCAGGAGGCCCCTGGTTTGGTTCCTGCCCCATGCAGCCCCACATCCACCTGTGTGGAATGAAACTGTCACAACTAATAATCTACAACTATGGAGACTGCTCTGCCCCTCCCCCCTTTCTCTCTCTCTCTCTCTTTTTCTCTCAAACAATAAAAATAAATCTTAAAATAAATAAATAATTGTTTGATCTGATCTGTCTCTTTTCACATAGGCCCCTTGGGTCTTAGCTTTCCATAAATTGTACTATGATAGTTGGCATCATCTGTCAAACCATTAAATTCAAAGGCTGTATCCTAAATATTTAGAGGGGGCTTATTAGCACCAAAAAATATATTCCTGTATAGGAATACTCCATTCGATGGCTGGCAGCTTTAGAAGCCTCAAAGTTGTACCTCTTGGTTGGTTCTGAGGGAGGGGCCAAGGAGTCACACTGCAAGGGCTTGCTAAGCTGTGTCCCACCCAGAGTGCTTGGAGGGCTCAGGGAGGGGTTTGTGGGTGGTCGGGTTGAGCACACAGGATCATAAGTGTGGCCATCTCTGTATTCCAGATCATTTCATAAATTCTTTTCCTTAACATTTTTTTCCCCTGCCCTGGCTCAGTCACACCCCGGGGGCCAAGTTCAAGCTAACACCACACACACACACACACACACACACACACACACACACACACACACTTACACACATGATTTCAGAATTGCTAGACTGTGACTCTTGGGTCTCCTGGCCTCTGTAGAACATACTCAGCTAAGTCGAGTTATGCAAAAATTGTTTGTTATATGACTAAACTTGCAAATACTTTAGGCTTTATGGTGGTTCGAGAATAACAATACCCCCCTCTTCCCCAAATCTTAATGTAGCCACTAAAATTTGACTATATTTAATAAATGTTCCAAGGAAGTAGTGGCCAGTGTCTCCTTCCTCTGTGTAAATACTTCCTCCATGCAGAGGATTCTTTACTAGTTAGGCCTCCTTTACTTCCAGATTTTTAGGTTAGAAGATCTCTAGACCTCATCCTTATCCTGTTTTTACAGTATGTTTCTCTCTTTTCTTCTTTGTACTCTTCTTTGAATCTCTGTGCATCTCCCACCATGCTTTAGATATAGTAGTCATACACTACATTTTAGTTGGAAAAAAGTACAATCAAATAATCTGACCTTCTACATCACATCCAACCATCACAGGAGTGAGAAGATAGAACAGATTAAAAAATAAGAACACAGTAAGATGTGTCAATGGTTAATAAACAGATTAAGAATGAATTATTTGCTATGAGAAAGGTTCTTTGTGATGACCTTCAGAGAGATTATTTGTGGTCTAGTTGGAGAGACAAGACACACAGATGAAATAATAAGATGTACAATATAATAGGATGTATAGGCCAAGCAGTTTAAATATATAACATTCTTTACATACTGTAACACTTTACAGGAAGAGTTCACTTTGGGTGGGATAAAAAAATGTCTAAATATGCAGGGAGCAGCTCAGGATTTAAGGCAAGAGGAATCAGGGGAGGTTTTCAAGCCAAAATGTGAACAAGGGGAAGTCAGGATGGCTCAGTGGGTTGAGCGCTTGCCTTGCAGCCCCAGGGTCTGAGGATCGAGTCCTGGCCCCGACCAGTGCAGACACACATGCTAACAGGGGTGTGGCCCCAGTTTGGTTCTTGCTGGGGCAAACTTCCCATGTGGAAGGACCCCAGTTCAGCCCCCAATTCGAGGGGGTGTGCCTCCCTTGTGGGAGGTCCCCGGCCCGGTTTCTGCCCTGCATGGCCCCTCACCTTCCTATATGGAATGAAACCATGTTGAGACTGATGACATACCACTTGGGAGACTGCTCTGGGCCCTTCCCCTTCTCTCTGTCTCTCTGTCTCTGTCAAAAACAATAAAATAAATCTTAAAAATATATGTGAACAAACAAAACAGTGCAAATACCAGCAAACAGATCAGTTCGCTGAAATGTAGGGTTTGTGAAAGACAGCAGTGGGAAATACAGGAATGGCATGGGAAGACAAACATGTGCTTTCCAAACTTATTTCATGTCTCAGTACATGTAAATTGTCACAACATTCACGTGGCACACTGGATGCAATGGATTGTTTGGGCTCCCCCAAAATCCATATATTGAAATTCTAACCCCCTCTGTAGTGATACTAATAGGTGGGGCCTTTGGGGATGTAATTAGGTCATGAGTTTGAAACCCTCATGAGTAGAATTAGTACCTTCATAAAAGGGGCCCAGAGAGCTCCCTTGCCCTCTTTCACCATGGAAGCAAACACGTACACAAGTCATCTGCAACCTGAAAAAGGCCATCACTGGAAGCTGACCGTGCTGTTACCTCGATCTCAGACTTCTAGTCTTTAGAACTACGAGAAACAAATTTCTGTTGATTATAAGCCATTCGGTCTGTGGTGCTTGGCTGTTGAAGTTTGAGCTGACTGTGACACTGGGAAATGAGATGACTCCTGCTTCCCTAAGGGCCCTGAGCCCTTCTGAGACACACCGGTTGGGAAGCGATGTTACTGGTTCTTGTTCCTGGGTAAGAAAGCTGTCTTGATTCAGACATGTGTGTATCTCTTAGCTTGAAAAGCACTAGGATCCATCTTCTCGTGTGTTTTATTTTCTTTTAGTTCAGCTTCAGATAGCTTATATAATATGGACAAAAATGCAAAAAAGGCATTTTAATGTACTCTAACAATTTACTTGAACTTCATGCCTTGCTTTGTTGTCTGGGCATGAAGCTTTCTTATCTGTATCTGGTGGGATGAAAGAGAAGTATCCTGGTATTGTAGACACACTAGCAATTGTGAGACATGGGTTTATTCCTACTCATTCTCTAGGTCTAACATATGCTAATTCATCTCTCTCAGCTCCTAATCTACCAAAGGGATAATAACTACCTTACTTATCTCACAGAAGTTGTCATAAATCTTCAATTTTCAACAGAATATAAACTTATCTATGTGTGCAAGTCATTGTGCTTGATGCTCTAGAGGACATGCAATTTCTGGTGTCACAAACCAACACAATATAAAGAAAGGGAGGCATGTCAGCCTACGTGTTTATTTTGTCAGAGAGAGGAAAATGTTCCTAGAAGATTCCTGGGTTCCCCTATGTCTCTGGTCCATTTATTCCTCAGCCCCTGAATGGGATAGGGGATAAAGTTACACGAGTGCTTTGAGCTAATCAGGATTTCCCTTCTGAGTTCCTGGATGGCAGACAAGGGTGGACACTGGAACAAAATGTCAGGGCTCTGAGCGTAAGGATGGCAGGGTGCCGAGGAGGACAGCAGCAGACTTCGTCATAGCCTTGAACGCCATTGGGAGGTAGGCTGTTATCATGCCATGTGGATACAGGGGAGCTACTCCAGGTTTAGAGAAAAGAAACTATAGGAAATAAGTCACAGTCAGGACCACCCCAGATCCAGGTGTCTGTGGGACATTCCACACATTCTCCATTCTAATCAGAAATAGGCCATTGAGGGCACTTTTCTCAGTTTCCTTGTTTAGCTAAACTTTGCTGATACAACTTAGTCAGCACTTCATAAATTTCTAGAAAAAAAAAATGCCCATAGATTGATTTTCAAGCATCCAGAGCCCTTAGCATGATACAACAGACCCTTTATGATCTGTCTATCCCTTATGGTGCATCAACTTTCTGCTTCATGCTTCAAATTGTCTCCACATTGAATTAAACTGATTTCTGCCCTCACACCTCTGTGCTGCCAAATGCTGTTCCTCTGCTCTATCCCCTCCCTTTATCCTTTTCTCTCCTCTCCTTCCCCCATTCCCTTTTCCTCTCAACGTTTGACCAACTCCTCTTCCACCTAGTTTGTGTAACCTCTGGGAGGGCTTTCTGGTTCAGGAAAGCACAGGGCTAGGGAAGCTCTCCTCCATTAGCCAACACTACCACATTACTAGTTAGATCACCACCACCAAGAACAGACCTTTCCGCAGCACTTCCAGTGCGTCTCCCATTGTTCTAAGCACTTTTACACATTAATTCATGTCATCCTCACAGTGTCCCAAAGAGAGGGGCACTACTATTACCCCCATTTGTAGATGATGAAAGTAAGGCACAGAGAAGTTTAGTGGCTTGTTCCAGGTCCCAGAGCTGGTAAGTGGCAGTTGTCATAATGCTTCTCCAAGAGGAACATAGCTGTTTACCAGACTGCCTTCTCCAGCAGACTGTTAAGTGCTTGGAGACAATGACTGCTCCATGCATCACTGAATTCCCCAAGGCCTACCACAGGGCTTGGCACAACAAAGCGAAGGCCTCAATAAATATATGGGCAACAAATAGTTTGTATAGAATATCTGTTTTTCTGAAAATCAGTGGGTTGCCTTGAATTTACAGGAAGGAACAGGAATATTGGGTGATAGTCCTGAAGAACCAAATCAACCCAAATCTAGGTACTGCCTCCTTCCCATCTAGCCACCTAACCCAAAGCCCTGTACTCTGCCTCCTCCTGAGACCTCAGAACAGAAAGTTTGGAAGGAAAATGGTGTGGAATGTAGAGCTTGGGAAGGAACCCAGTTTGGTTAACATTACAAGGAACCACAATGCTTTAGAAATATCCACTTTATAATCCCTCTGCCTGACCCAATTTATTAGTTCTCTTTGTTGTTTCCTTATTAACAATGATGGAAATGTAAGACCAAATACCATTTGTACCACATCCTTGTGATCAAGAACTCCTCTCATATAAAGAAGACCCAGACTAACTCCCGGGACCCTGCCTTTAGATCACTCTACAGACTCTACAACTTTTTATCTGTGTACCTATACACCTATCTAACCCCCTACCTGTCTCTATCTACCTTTTATATACCACAATCCTGACACAAACAAAGCTGTTTGCAACAGGGAGTTTCCAAATCAAAGATGGTTCTGTTATTTATGGGATTTTTCCTGTTCAAGGGCATAGCAGAGGGTCCTAGGAGACAGGGAGCCTTAGAATGCTTGAAAGGAGCCTGCTTTCGAAGCCCTGGTCCTAAGGCCCCAAGGGTGACATCAGACTAGAAGCTGCCTCTTAGGTATTTATGTGGAACATAATTTCTTCCAAAGGCCTGGGTTCTCAGCTTAGAGTCTGGGAAGACTCACATCGTGCTGGAAGGAAGCCAAGAGGATGCCCTGCCTCTCAGAGTTCAGATAAGGGGCGCAGCAGTGTGGGAGGGGCTAGGACAGGGGCCGGGGCTCTGGCCCTGAGCCAAGCTTTCCCTGGTTTTGGACCCAGCCAGGTCACAGCTCTGGATGGCCTTCTGAGGCAGCCCGAGTGGCCCTCACTGGTGGTGGTGCCCCCTGCCTCCCTGCTTGCTGGTTACCTGCGAGGGCTGCCTGGCCCTGAGGGAGGTCGGGACCAGTAGCAGGTGGCCACCATTGTGCCCTCCTTGCTCTCCACCTAGAAGGACTCTTCCAACATTGGGTCCACATTTTCTGCAATATTTAATTTGTGGGCCTGTTTTTTGAAAAACTAAAAGTATAGTTGACGTACAATATGATATTAGCTTCAGGTATACAAGATGGTGATTTGACATTTTCGTACAGTGTGATCACCGCAGTAAATCCAGTAACCACCTGTCACCATACAAAGTTAATATAATAATATTGATTGTTGACTTTTCCTTATGTTGTACATTACAACCCTGGGATTGATTTTTTTTTTTTAATTGTTTTTAACAGAGAGAGGGAGTAAGACAGAGAAAGAGAGAGACGGGGAGAGCCCAGCGCAATCTCCATAGTTACAAGTTATTGGTTTTCTACATAAGTTCACTCCACAGGTGGGTGTGGGGCTGTGCAGGGCAGGAACTGGGCCAGGAACCTCCTGCATGGGAGGCACACCCGGGGAGGGAGCTAAACAGGGGGCCTCCCACATTGGAAGTTCGTCTGGGTGAGAACTGAACTGGGGGCGCACCCTAGTTCAGCATATGGGTCCATGCGGTCAGGGGCTGGGATTCGGTCCTCAGACCCTGGGGCTGCAAGACAAGTGCTCTCAACCCACTGAGCCATCCCAGCTTCCCCTGATGAAATTTTTTTTTTTTTTTTTTTTAACTGAAGGTTTGTACTTATTTCCCTTCACATGAAAGCAAGTTCCTCTGGAGTGTGCCCGCACCCCTTGCCAGGGCAGGAAGCACTCTGTGGCAGTCATTAAATAATTAGGAGGAACCAAATTGAACAGGGTGAGGTGCAAGTAGGGGTGGGGGTTGAGTACATCTTTAGGACTGGAGTTTCTTTTTTAAATTAACAGCTTTATTGAAGTGTATTTAATATTTTGTCCCCTTTAGTTTTATCCTTTCTTTTAATTCTCTGAGGCAAATACAACTACAACTGTTCTAACGTATTCATTAGGGTATGCTAACTGTGTCAATCACTATAACAAAATCTCAGTGGTTTACATATTTCTCACATTACAGCCCTAAGCTGGTTGGGTAAGGGACACTGTTCTCAGCATCCATTCAGGACCCAGCTTCTTCCAACTAGTGGTTTTGCTCTCCCCATTAGCCATGAGTTCTCTATTAGGTCTGAGACTGGCTTACATCTCTTGTGCCCACATTCAAATGGCCAAAACTCTGTCACATGACCCACTTAATATCAACGGTGGCTGGAAAATACAGTCAAAAAGGGAATACTAAGAGAAGTAAGAGAAAGTCAACTAGTAACTTATAAGGGAGCTTCCATAAGACTATCAACTGATTTCGCAACAGAAACTTTGCAGGCCAGAAGGGATTGACAGAAAATATTCAACGTGATGAAAGCAAGAATCTACAACAAAGATTGCCGTATCCAGCATGGCTATCACTCAGAACCAAAGGACAGATAAAGAGCTTCCCAGACAAGAAAAAAACTAAAGGAGTTTATCACTACCAAACCAGTATTATAAGGAATATCAGGGGAAGCCGGGATGGCTTAGTGGGTTAAGTGCTCACTTTGCAGCGCCAGGGACCAGGGATCGAATCCCGGCCCCGGCCCGTGCGGAACCATATGCTGAACTGGGAGCTCCCCCAGTTCAGTTCTCTCTCTGTCTCTGTCTCTGTATCTCTCTCTCTGTCAAAAATAAAAATAAATAAAAATATTAAAAAAAAAAAAGGAATATCAGAGGGATTTCTTCAAGATGGGAGGAGGGGGAACGGGAGGGAGACACAAAATTATGAATAATACAATGGAAATAACTACATATCTATCAATAGTACTTTCAGTTTAAATGAATTAAAACCTCCAATCAAAAGACATGGAGGGGGTTGTGCTGAGTGGAGTATCAGACAGAGGAAAACAGATACAATTTGATTTAAATGTGGAATCTAAAGCACAAAACAAACAAATAAAACAGAAACAAAGTCATAGATACAAAGTATTTGGAGAGTTGCCAGATGGAAGGAGGGTTGAGGGAGTGGGTGAAACAAAGAAAAGGGATTAAGAAGTACAAATTGGTTCTTATAAAGTAATATTTATGGGGATGTGCGGTATAGTATAAGGAAAAAAGTAAATAATATTGTAATAACTATGAATGGTGTCAAATGGGTACTAGATTTGTTGAGAGGAGGGCTAGAAGGGTAGATGAAAAGGGGAAGAAATTAAGAAGTATGAAATTACAGTTACAAAATAGTCATGGGGAGGTAAAGACTTCATAGGGCATAGTCAATAATGTAATAATTATGCACAGTGTCAAATGGGTATCATATTTATTAAAATGCTGACTCTGTAAGTTATATAACTGGCTCATCATTATGTTCTACAGCTGAAACTAATACAGTAGTGTATGTCAAATTTAATTAAAAGCTAAAACAATATATTTAAAAAGATGCATCTCTAGTAGGTGAAGCTACTGAAAACCTCGGAGTTGTTTTAATAGCAGTTCAACCTCACCTGTTAGGTTCCATCAGGGAAAGGTACTTCTTGAAAAAATAGGCTGACATAATATTTTGGATCAGATTTTAAAAGGTTGAATTTCAGCCTGTGGGATTTGAAATACAAAGCTGCTTTGGGTGAAAGAATTTGTTGATATCAAGTGTAAGTGGTACAAATCAATCCTATTTATTCATTAAACTACAGTATTTAATTTAAAAATACTTCAAAATGATGCTATAAGCTTCTTAATTATATAAAATACCAGAGAAATAGCAAACATTTTGTCTAATGTTTAAGTTACACAATTATGGAAAAATAGTAACTAGTTTCCTTTTATAGCATTTTTAAAATAAGATGTAATTTTCCATTTTAAATGTAAATTTTAGTAAAAATACATTATATATAATTCTTTTTGTCTTCACAAAAATTGTTTCTCTTTCCCCTCAGGGATTTTGTGTAGCATTTTTGGGGGGAACTTTCTCCTTTTTAATGGTATCGAAATTACTGGAATTAACGACAAAGGACCTTTTTTTTTTCTTTTTCTTTTTTCTCCTCAGTTCTGCTTTAAAAATTCTGATTACTGCATTTTAATTGCAGTATCAGTATATTTGCCACCAGTGCCGAGATTCACTGTGGATGCCTTATATCTTCTGTCCCAGTACGCCTCACAATGAAAAATGATGACGACAACTTAAATCATGTACGCATACACCTCAATGGGAGACAATAGATTGTTTTTCCTCTATTACTGTACAGCAGAAGTTCAAGATTGGTACAAAATAGGATGGGCTATGCTGGTGTTTTCCAAATGCTAGGCTTTTGCCTGGCTGCCTCAGAAACCTTTGGGAGACTTGTTAAAAACAGGTTCTTCATTTCACTCCCATCTTCCCAAATCAAAAGCCCCTGGGTCTCTGAATTTCTACCAATCTCTCCAGTGGGTTCTATAAGTGACAGCTGGGTCCATGTCAGCACAGGCCATAGAGAAACCTCAGAGGACAGCCCATGGGGCCGCATGCCCTCCTTATCCTTCCTCGGTCATGAGGATGTGTGCACATGCCTCTGTGCCCTGAGACCACCTTGAGAGATGGAGCGACCTATGGAGAGGGAGGAAACTCTGATAGGGAGGTTGAAGTTGGAGTTAATAAAATATTTACCCCAAAGAGACTTTTTACAATAGATCACATGGAAGGACTTCTAATTGGCAAGTTCTTTTTTTTTTTTTCTGTGGGTAGGAATAGACTCTCAAGAGCAAGGTAAGTCAGTTATGGAAAGTAAACATGTATATATTTTTACCCTCTACCCTTTAAGCAATGCAGCATTTCCAAAATTTATTTGACATTAAAATGGTTTTTCTAGTAAAATTTAGTAAAATTCTATGGAAATTAATGTTCCCCAGAATACATTTTGGGACATGTTGCCCCAGATGCTGATCCTGATGCTTTTTTTCTTCCCCTCCTCTTCCAACTCCTTCCCCTTCTCCCTTCTCCCTTCTCCCTTCTCCCTTCTCCCTTCTCCCTTCTCCCTTCTCCCTTCTCCCTTCTCCCTTCTCCCTTCTCCCT
>PVKE010031226.1:0-19152 GCA_004027555.1 Craseonycteris thonglongyai
CCCATGCAGGAGGCCCCTTGGTTCAGTTCCTGACCTGCGCAGCCCCACATCCACCTGTGTGGAATGAAATCATGTTACAACTAATTATATACAACTATGGACTTTTCTGGGCCCTCCTCCCTTTCTCTCTCTCGCTCTCTCTCTCTCTCTCTCTCTCTCTCTCTCTCTCTCTCTCTCTCTCTCTCTCTCTCTCTCTCTCTCCTTCTCTCAAAACAATAAAATAAATCTTTTAAAAATATGATTTACTTATCAAAAGGTAGGCAAAAAGCACTTTAGTTAAAGAAAAGGTATTGACAAAAGAAAATTTCCACTGAATTCCAAAATTGGCAGCAGGCAGAAAAACCCCATACACATATTAAAAGAAGCAGTCCACTGTGAAAGAACAGAATTTCACTGAGGTTCTGGGTTATGTTCAAGCTTATCAAAGATCTATTCATTACTGGCTTCTGAAAATATACACCTTATCTGCTGAGTAAAATCACTGAGACTTCCATCTTCAGTTTCAAATATTGCTTTTTATTTTTAAAATACTTAAAAACCTATTGGATTTATGTAATACTGTCCTAAAAGGCAATAGAAATAACACAACTGATTTTTAAGTTTTCATCACCTGGTGTTTCATTGTGATGATTTCATTTTTTAAGCTTGGGCTTAAAATAACACTGTAAGAAATTTAAACATCTTTATAACTCCTTGAATTCTCAACACCAAAACACAAAGCAATACAAATTAAAGATCAAACTTCCGACATGAAGCAACAGTTAGAAATAATTTCTAAAAGACAGATTAAAACTGCAGCAAGACTTTGCACTCTAAAGAGATTTAAAACTCCAGGGAGTTGCTGAGATTGACCCAGGGGCCAGCAATTCAAGAGGCAAAGGGATCAAAAAGTACTTTATAATTCACCCTCTTTCTCAAAGTTTTGACTAGCAAAGAGTATCTTTTTATGAAACAGGCAGCAATTAATTTTAAAAGATAACTATATCTATATGTTAAAAATATCAAAAGAACATGAATCTCCTTGGCAGTGTTGAAATGACACTCAAGATGTTACTGGAAGGCAAACTGCCTGAAAAAACTTTATAGTTTGTCTAATCAATCAGATATAACATTAAGAATACCATCATCATTCTAAGATTAGTCACCAGAATTGTTCCTTAAGGGAGGTTGTGAATGTCTTCATCAAAGATCTTTAACAGAAGGGGCAGTCCTCTCAATGAGATGGTTGATGGTTGAATGGTACATGATCCCTCTCCCAAGGACCCTCAGGCAATTCCTCTTTCAGAGTCTTCTCACAATACCCCAAATGAGAAGTGGAGCCTGTAGGGAAATAACTGGATTTCCAGCTCATTACATGTGGGCCAAGGTAGTTAAGCAAGAGTGACCCCGATGTCTGTCAGCCCTAAAGCCACTTGACTCAATAAACAATACCTCAAACGCTGTCCTAGTATTGGCAGATGAATCATCATCAGTAACATAAAAATCCACATTTTTAGCCAACTTGATTCATGTCTCACCATCTCTATTGCTACTCCCCCAAGATCAAGACTCACATTCCCACATCTGTCAGGTCTTGCTGCCTCTGCTGTTGACATTTTCTGTCCAGCAGTCACTGGTGTTTTTAAAAAACATCAGATATCTTTTTTTATGCTTTAAAACCTTCCAAAGTCTTCACTCTCACACTTGTAATAAAAGCACACTTCCTTCCCAGGGCATGAAGGCCCTGCTGCCCTCAAACCTCATTTACCCCTCTCACCTTTGGACAACAAGCTAGCCCACATGGGACTTCCTGTTCTATAGACAAGTCAAGCTCACTGCCAGCTCAGAGCCTCTGCATTAGCTGTTCCCTCCCTCTTCCAAGTCTGGGCCTTTCTCATCATTCACCTCTCAACTGTCACATCCTATGCAAAGGAGCATCCCTGCTGTGTTCTATACTCTTGTTTGATTTTCTTTCACTCTCTAAAATTCTTAGTTATTTGCCGATTTTATTGTCTGGCCTTGCTCCTCCCACCATCATTATAGTCCATTAGCTCCATGACAGCAGAAAATCTGCATCCACAGTGCCTGGCATGGTCATAATAGTAAAAAAAAAAAAAAAAAAAAAAAAAAAAAAAAAAAAAAAAAAAAAAAAAAAGGCTCATAAGTGATTAGAATACATGATTATTTTTTAATTATTATGTACTTTTTCTCAATATGTTCTAGGCAACTATGATTTTCTTTTAAATTAGAGAACAAAATATTTGTAATTTCTACCATAAATAAAGGGCTCATTTCTTCTTTAAAAAAAAATTTATTTTATTTATTTTTGAGAGGTAAGAGAGAATGAGAAAGAGAGAGACGAAGAAGAGCCCAGAGCAGTCTCCATAGTTGTACATCATTAATTGTGACATGCTTTCATTCCACACAGGTGGATGTGGGACAACAAGGGGAGGGAACTGAACTGGGGCCTCTGCATTGGAGGCAAGAACCTTTACCACTATGACATCTCAGCGGTTTCCAGTTGTGCCAAAGTTCAGCATATGGGGTTTGCATGGGCTGGGGCTAGGATTCAAACTCCTCTAATTTCTTAGTATTTTTTAAATCTTCAAACTATAGATGTCATTGACAAATTGAGCAAAAGATATAAACAGCTCACCAAAGAGTAAAAATAAATGACTCCTAAATATATGTAAATGTCACCCCAATAAATTTAACAACAAAAATAAACAAAAACAAACAAAAAATAAATAAATATATGTAAAGATGCACAATTTTAATCAAAATAAGGCAGTAACAAATTAAAGCTACTAGATATCATTTTTCACCTTTCAGCATGGTAAAGATCAAAAGTACAATTATCTCTTTGTAGATTATGAATAAGCATGCTCTCTCACACATTGCTGATGGGAGTATAAACTGATATAACATTTTTGGAGAGCAATTTAGATCTATCTATTAAAATTGGAAGTGCGTGTGCCCTTTGACTTAACTTTCAGTAAGTTATGCTATGGATATACTTTCAAAATAGCAAAATAATACACATGCACAATAATATTCACTACAGTATATCCTACCAACAAGAAACAATGTAAATGTTAGGAAATTATGGGACATCCACACAATGGAATATTATGCAGATGCATAGAAGACTTGGACAGCTCTTTATAGACTCATATAGAACAATCTCCATGACATAATGGTTAATTAAGAAAACAAGTTTCAGGATAGTGTTATCACTCTATTTTTGTAAATATATGAGGACTGTCCAGAAAGTATTCCAGCCATGTAACCATTCTCGTTATATTGACAATGGCTGGATTTTTTCCAGACAGCCCTTGTATGATAAGCTTGTAAATATATAAATTGCCTCTGAAATGACACAAAATATTATGTTTGGTTACATCTAGGGAAAAGAACTGAATGGTTAGGGAATAAAGAAAGGCTTGTTTTTGTAGCTTTTGGACTTTAAACTGTTATCTATATGATTATTAACCATCTGAAACAAATCAATTTAAAAGATCATATTCATACACAAAATGTTTTCAAGTTATTGATTTGAAAAACCTCTCAAGATTTCTTCCAAGTTTAGATTGTGTGCCATTCCAAAATTTCATACATTCATAAAAAATTATCTTCTTATCTTTATTCCTTTTACACAGTACGTGTAAATAGTTGTTTCTTGATTTAATAAACTTGTTTCTCATTCTAGCACAGGATCCGATCCTCCTCAACTAAGAGTTCCACCACCTGAAGTTCGCAGCTTTACCCCACATAGCTCTTTAATCTCTGTAAAAGAAGATACATTCCTGGAAGGTTACATTTTGAAATGTAATATAAACAGTAGGTATTTATTGTGCCAGACTAATAATTTTTTCTAGAAGCTATCATAATAAATAGTATAAGAATTTACCTGCCTTCTAGGGCTTTCCAACTTATCTAATTTAGAACCTAGGATGTGTTTATATGAAAAAATAACTACTATACTAGGAAGGATATTATAAATGTCAAAGAAATAACCCAAGTAAGCAATCTCTCAATTCAGGAGCAAAATCACATTTACTAGAGTAATCAGAAAACTCTTCAACAGAGAAATAGAATCTGAGTTGGTTTGGGAACAAGTGAGAGTCTGGATAAATGAATCCTGCAAGTGGTGGAAGTTCTCCTAGCTCCCGGAAGTGCTCCTAGCTCCCGGAAATCCACTTAATCAGTCCCTGAGCCTGTATCCTTCCAATGCCCTAGATTAATTTTGATCCTTCCTAACATCTCCCAAAGTTGTCATTTCTTAAACTTTCTCGGCACCTCAAGGCAATCAAAGCTCTCTTTTCCTTCCTCTGGAAGAATCTCCAAATTCATCCTCCTGTGGTTCTAATCCCCCCATCTCCAATTTACGATACACAACCCATGACATTATCTTATATGCATAACCCATTCACCCCAAACCCACCAACAGCTAATGACCACTCTTTGCAAAATAAAATTATGTTCCAGGTGTTCTAACATCTGTTCTCTATCCACCTCTTACGCCATTACTGGACTCATATCCCCTAAATATCCCTATCTACAAATTCAAGCCTATACCTCCGGTATGCTATTTCTTTTACCTGAAAAACTCTCCTTATTTCATTCTCAGGTGGGGCTCACATGACTGTACAGGTTGCGAACACTGTAGTTTATATAAATGATACTCCCTGCTTGTATTGAGCAGTGTACAACCTCTGTAACCTTCCAAAGATGGCTTGTTTCCATCCTCCCCTACTTAGAAGGCCTTCCTAGAACAACTCAACTCAATTGTTGATCAACTGTCTCTCTGGTTCCTACATCACCAACTTGATTCCTTTTCTTTGCAAATAAAAGTTACAATATTTGGAACACCAACAGTGCTTTGAGCACAGCAGATATTCAAAAGATGTTTGCAAATTACAGTGGACTAAGTCAAGAAAGGCCGACTGCAGCATAAAGAGCCTTGAAAGCCAAGAAAGAAGTTTTGACTTTATTTGGTAGATGCCAAATATACGTAGTTAAATGTTCGGGATGGTGTTTAAGAAAGACTCATTTCAGAAGCCATAGGCAAGCAGGGGCTCAGAGGTTATACTCCAGGTGCCAGCTTAGGGGGCTCTCGGGTGGGAGACCTGAAGGAGGCTCCTCCCTCTGTAACATGTAGCCTCCTCAATCATTCAGTTGTCCCTCAGTTTTTCTGTTTGGGATTACAGAAATTGGTTTTCATAGACCTACCTACCCACGAAGTGAAGCTTAAAGCTGGGCCATTAAGCCAAGAAAAGGCTGTTTTTGCCTGAAATATCTGCGTATCTAGGAAACAGTTCTGACTTTAATTATATAAATACATAAAATATGTATACACAGATTAAGCATTACTCTTACCTTCTTCCTTTACTTCTTTTGCAGTCTTCCTCTTTTCCATCTGTCTCTTCCCTTTTTGGTTTCTTTCTCTCTCTCCTTAAAATTATTCATGTCTCTCTCATTTCTTTCCAAATGCTTTGTATTACTGATCTCCAGATTGCCCTTCCCTTCTCTCAAAATTCCCTCCACCCCACCTCCCAGAAATTATTATTAAGGTTGACTGTTTTTGCTTATATAGTGATTTAGCCAACTCCCCTCAGTATTTGTACCGATTACTCAATTCTCCTTTTTTCTTTGCTAATGTAGCTTGAGCTTTCACTAACCTTAGAATTCTACAAATACTAGTGAACCATTTTAAGACAGTTCATGGCTCATTTTCCTATGACCCTCTAAAAGAATCAAGAGCACTTATGTATTTAGATATATAAATTAATTTCATTGTACTGTTGGAGTACCAAATAAGTAATTCTTATCTGTAAATTGAGAACTCAGAACCTAATACACTAAACAAAATGAGTTCCCTAATGAATTTCTTTTCAAAGCATGTACTGTATCTTGGATTTCATGCCATGATGGCATATCAGTAATGGACTCTGTGGTACTAGACAATTTTATTTACTTACATTTATATAAAAAATCTTTATTCTACAAAGGAAGAATATTATATGGAAGTAATCCACTGCAATATCAAGGCACATTGCACCATTAGAAATAAGCACATGTCTATCAGGAAAAGATTACCGGTTGTAACGTAATTTAAAAAATGAAGGAAGAGGGAATCTTAAAACAGTACCAAAGGTAAAACAAAATATGCAGTTCTGTGTTTGTGCCGAAACAGGCTGTCTCCCTCAAAAGTCCAACTTCACTCTGCTTATTCTTCACACGGAACATGCAAAATAAACTCACTAGTGCTAAAAACAGTTATAACTAAAAATATTATCACTATTGAAAGGTAAGAATGATCTAAGGAAAGATTTAAATATTTTCCATTCATCCTAGTAAATATTCACTTTTCAAATTTAAAGCAGGATTTAAAGCAGTTTAGAGTTTTCTCCTCTCCCAAGGTAACAGTTTTTTCCCTCCACATATGGAAGATTCCTATGAACGGTGACTCTGGTGCCAAACGGTGCACAGGTGTTTTGTTAACTCCGTACTTTGTATGAAAGGAGAGAAAAGGGCACAGACATTCATTACTTAGAATCCATCGTTACGTTAATCTCCTTTATAACAATTTCATTACAGCACCTGTTAAGCTGTGCGTATGGGATGTGTGGGCAGTGTACAGAACACATTCATGATAACAAGTCTTCATCTTTTCCAATACCACCAAACCCTGGCAAATAATTCAAATCATTGATTGAGCTCTTGGTTCAGTTTTAAATTGTTGAATGCTAACAATAAAAGTTTGGAGAAATCTGATGCACTGGTTGCTAATTGCTCAAAAGTAATCTACAAAGATGGGAGGGCGTCCTGTCCACATTTGCCCCTCCCCCTGCCCGGCGCTTCGCCCACGAGAAGGGCGTCTAGAGTACGGACCGGAGGCGGGCTGTGCACGGGAAAGAGAGGTGGTGAGGGCTAACCTGTCCCGCAGCCGGCCACACCTGGGGCCTTCGCTGGGCTCCGAACCCAGGCTGGCTCACCACCCCCACCCCCAAGGCATACAGGACAGAGACGAGACGGGACCGACGGACGGTACGGACAGACGCAACGGGCAAAGCAGCAGTGCGTCCTACCCGGAAGGCTCCCTCCCAGGGCCGGCGGAGTACCTGCTCCGGTCATCAAGGCTGCGGTTGTCGGCCGCCGCGGCGCGCCAGTCAGGCAGCGTGCTAGCGCACAGCACCACCATGGACACGATCACGAACACCACCGACACGCTGGCCAGGATCTGCGCGGCCAGGGACGACGTGGGCTCCTCGAATGTCCGCCGCATGCGCTCCAGCCAGCGCCTGGAGGGGGCCCCCTCGGAACTGCCGGGCGGCGCCTCGTCGCGGCCCAGCGCGCCCGGCTCGTCCGCGGAGTAGAAGGTGTAGGTGTCGGACATGCGGTCGTCGAGGCGCCGCTGGCAGCAGTACTCGAGGTGGGCGCCCTCCAGGCCCCAGTAGATCATCTCGTTGTAGAAGGAGAGCTCGCACATCCGCGGCGCGAAGCGCAGCTTGCCGTGGCCGCGCACGTAGAGCAGGATGAACCCGAAGGCCTCCGAGTGCCGGTCGAAGAAGTACTCGTTGCGCTCGCGGTCGTAGTCGTCGCACACCTCGAGCACGTCGCGCTCCGAGCGGCAGCCGTGCAGCCGGCTAACGCGGCGCAGCGGGAAGTCCTTGAGCAGCTCCCGGGACAGAGAGTACCGGGCACCGCCCACGTTCAGCACCACCGAGGCCTCCCCACTGCGCCCGAAGGTCATGGCGGGCCGCCCCCGAGGCCCCGTGGCCCCAGGGCGCCGCCGCTGTCCCCCGGCCGCCGCGCGGGGGCTGCCCGGCGTTGGCCGACCCGCGATCGTGCCGTCGGGGCCCGCGGGGTGTCTGGCCGGCGCTGCCCTCCGGGACCCGCTCCTGCCCTTGGCTAGCGCGGGGGGTCCCTCGGTTCTAGATTCCTCGGCAGCCCAGCGTCGCTCCTAGCGAAGCTCCCTCTGCACGGCGGTACCTGCAGGTGGCCGCGGAGTCCCCTCCCGCGCCAGCTCTGCGTCCCACCAGCCGAAGACGAGGCTACCGGCGGCGCAGCCCCTGGCTCCCGGGGGATGCCCCCTCCGAGGCCCGGGTGCCCTCCTCAAGGGGAAGGGAGGCGCTGTCCCCCGTGAGGGGCTCGGGCGCCGCTGCAGGGGACGCTGGTGCAGGATGGCTCCGGGTCCCCGGCACGCTCTCCAGCCGCAGGTCCGGCAGCCGCCCCGCCGCCGTCCAGAGGCGACAGGCAAAGTGAGCGGCTTCGGAGGCGACGAGGAGCCGGCTGCGAGCGGCGGGGGCGGGGCCTCTCGCCTCCCGGCTCCGCTCGGCTCACCCCCTCCGCGCGCCGCCCTCCTCTTCCCACCCGCTCCCGCACCTCCCGGGCTTGCTCGGGCTGGGATTCCCCGGCGCCTCGCCCTGGACCTGGGGCTCCCCGCCTCGTGACTCCGCGCTCCCCCGTTGCTCCCGCCCGCAGTGGCCGGGAGGGGTCCGCGGGGCGGGGAGTCCCCGGGTGGGGGTGGGAGCCAAGCCCTGCGGCCGGCGGTGCCTGCCCTCGCGTCCTGCCCGGGCCATCGGGACTCCTTGAGCAGCCCCCAAGGGGAGGCGGACAGGATGGTGAGGACTGGGGTGCGGGATGTGAGGGGCGGGGACAGACGGCGTTTGGAGAGCTTTTTCCATAAACTATCCAGAACCCAGCTCGGTTTCTGAGAACGCCCAAAGGATTTTTCAGGGAAGGCACCCCCAGCCACTGCTTTTCTTGCCGACTTTGCTCTTCCTCTCCCGGCGCGGAGATCACGTACCGCGTGCTCCGAAGACAGCCCCACACCCGGGAACAGCCAGCCTCGGAGTCACAGTCCCGCGGAGGGGAGGGCCCACCCCTCCTATTCTGGGGCACCGGTCCCAAGTAGAGCGCCTGGACCCCATCCTGACACTTCCCCTAGAGTGGAATGAACGTCTGGGGAGAATCGCCTTGCCATTGGCAAGTACAGAATTGATGGTTGCCTTCGTCTGCATCCTCCTTTTCATAAAGTCTTGATTTTCCCCGTCCACCCCAAGCCGACTACAGCGCCGGTTATCAGAGCTGTAAGAGCCCCTTAAGACGCCTCAGAGCGAACTGCCCTGTGCTCTGCTCTGGTCGATGCCCAGGCAGTGAGTTCCACTTGGCAATGATGATTTAAAATAGCTACCGGCGATTCACAGGACAGCGGCAGCCCAGTCCTGGCACTGCCCGCCAGAGGCGAAACAGGTGAGTCGTAAAGCAAACTAAGTTAAATGCAAAACAAATACTGGGGGTGGGGGTGGGGGGGTAAGGGTACGCAGAGTGGGATGTGGTCATCTGACCTGAGAGTAACCCAGCTGGTTACTTGGAAAGGTTTTTACTTTGTCCTTCACTTTTCATAATGTGTAGGATTGTCCCGTGCCCACTAGAGGTCACCATAAAGAGTCATTTTGCTCTAGTTCTAGTATGGATTCCTAGCGAAAAAGGAGACACCTAGAAAAATTGAAGTGCTCTCTCTCACAAAGTAATATCACGCTATAAGTTGTTTACCGCTAGATTTGGATAATTCATCTCAAAAGCACTTACTGTGATTAAAAGCTCAAAGCAGCAGCTGTTTCTTTGCTCAGTAGCTACTAAACCAGAGAAACATCCTGAAGGAAGTGAGTTCCAAGACGGTTGAAGAAGGTGATGATAGTCATGAAAGAGCAGAGCATTACAAGGAGAAAATTCTTAGATCTGGAGGATTAAAGTCTGAAGAAAGTTAACATATTTGCTTGGCTGAAAGAATGGGGATCTCATATGCAAAATTTAGATTTCACCCTGTAAGCAATGGGATCTCAGAAGGTTTTAACAATACAAATGGTTTGATGAAAGCTTTATTTCAGGACGACTCCTTTTCCCTTTGGGTAATTCTAAGGAGAAGGCTGTTTCTGCAACCCAAGAATGAGAACCCTGCCCCCCAAGTCTTTGTAGATGGGGAAGATTTAGTTCTGAGAAACACTGAGAACAGGGCTTAGCAGAGCTTGGAAATGGATTTGTTATAGAATATGAGGATGGAGAAAAGTGTGCAGATGTGAACCGAGAGAAGAGCCTGGCTTCACACCAACAAGAGCCAATTCCTCAGGGAGTTGTTAAAAATACTTTCTAGAAGCATCACAAGCCACAGAACACAGAACAACTATTTTGTTGATTATTTGCTCCAGCATTACTGTATTTATTTCCTGTGTTCTCCATCTGAAATCCTTTTAAAATTTGTTGATTGAACCAGTTGAAGAAATATCACATTTTAAATTAAATTTGATATGGTGATGGAAAGAGAGCTGATTCTGGGTAGTGAGCACATAATGCAAAGTATAGACAATGTAATGTAGAATTGTACACCTGGAAACAATGTAATTGTTATCAACAGATGTCACCCCAATAAATTTAACAATTAAAAAAATAAAAATAAATTAAATTTGAGCTTAGACAAAAAATTAATTTGATGGTAATAGGATTTGTGTTTCCTAGGTATATTTTCATAAAATTTCTTAGAGATGGGTTTAAATTATTTCATTTATTTTGAGAGTAATATTCCTTTTTGATTTTAATGTCATCAACCATTGCTACAGCACCAACATCCAAATCATTTTCTTAAACAAAGAAAACAGTAAGATGCAGAAACAATTGGCTTGTCTGACTTAGAAAGCATTCTTAAAAACAATTCTACTCCTTTGTACTTTGAAAAGAAAACTATGTTAAGAATTATTAAAAAAAGAATTATCTCTAAATGTTTTTCTGGATTCTGGATGATATTTAGGGTCTTCATATATAAATTGTTAGAATGTATTAAAATTTAAAGGCATTAAGCAGAATGTTAGCGTTTGAAACAACAGATTTTCTTATCTCAATTTATCAACACATTTGTTTAGGGAGGAGTAAGGAGACTTCAGAGATGTGCCGGTAACCTGCCTGAGGTTCTCCAGCCAGCAGCGTCATGGTAGAGACAAGGCTGGAACCAGGCTTTCTAGGTTCAAACTCCAGCCCATCTCCAGGGCCTGCACTGCTACCACAACCTTGATCTCTGCACTCCCATTCTCTCCTCCCGCTGTGAATCCTGTATTATGCCACCAGACAGCGCTTCCTTCTGTTCATTTTCATCAAGTCATTCCCCAGTCCAGGAACCAAAAAAAACCATACATCTACAGAATTACAATATCCCAATAATGCTGTCCATACCGTGAAGTTCAAACTGGTTATTAAGGCCCTCGCTAGATTGAAATCCTGGCTGCACAACTTATTTGCTAAGTGACCTGGAGTAATTTCCTTGACCTCTTTGAGCCTCTGTTTTTCTCCTCCATGGAACAAGGATAATGATAGCCCCATTAGAGCAATGATGTGAGGATTAAATGAGATAATGTAAGGGTTCTGTGCATTAGTCTGCAAAATCTCACCTCGTGTATGCTTCCACCAACCCAAACAAGCCATGCTCATTGTCATTCCTGGGTTTCAAATAGTACATACAAATTGGACAAGTGAATTGATTCATCTAAAAATGTGACCAATCGCAAATAAGTAACCTGAAACGTCAAATATTCAGTGAAAAGTTGTGACCCTCATTCTGCTGACTCTCTGGCTTGACAAGAGGTTCCTCCATCATTTTGCATTGCATGACTGGATGTACTCAGGGATTCTGAATACCCTGCCCCGAAGCTTTATACATTGAAACACCCTGTGGGCACTACTGATTCTTGCAGCTTACTTATCAACCCCGTATTAGAAAGCCCTCACTCTTCTGTTAATTCACATTTCCAAGTGTTTATATCAGCTTATTTCTCAGCATCTGAAGAACCAGGGAATGCCTTAAAAAGTCGGCTTTTTGAATGGAAATGTAGCCTGTCAATGTCTCCAATTTTATATAAATGAAAGACTCCAGTGACATTGTCCACTGTGCACAATCACCCCTGTAGATGGTAGAGCTGTAACTTCATCTCACCACACGGTTTCCATGCTCAAAGGTGAGAAGCCACCAGAGATCATGTCACTCCATCCTAAACCAATTTTCTTGCCATTTTCTCTGTTCCAGGACACTTTATGCTTTTAAATCAAGGAAAAGGAACACTCTCTTCCTTACATTTCCAGCTTTGAGAGGGTCACTATGTAATCATAATAAGGGAGACAAAAAACCCTCTTAGAGTTTTCAACTGGGCCCAAGAATTAGATTTACATAAAACATATTAGCAGGAGAAAAACATACAACTTTATTTAATATGAATTTTATGTGACATGGGAGCCCTCATAAGGAAATAAAAACTCAAAGAAGCTGCCAAACCTAAATGCTTTTATACTAGCTTGAATAAAGAAGAGGCAACTGTAGAAAAGTGAAATATATGGGAAGGCTAAAGAAAGATAAATATATTTTAACAAGACTTGTTTGTGCAGAATTCTCTCGGCTTTAACTTTCTGTCCTTGATGATAAGAATAGCGCTTTCCTCCCAGTGTAGGGAGGACATCTTCCATATGATGGTTGTACCTCCTGCCCTTTAGAAAGAAAACAGTGGGGACTGGGAGAGGGGGACGGGGGAGTGAACCAGAGCCCCCTTCTTGTATCTGATGAAGGTGTTAGTGGTTTTTGCTCAAAATAATTCTCACACCAAAGTGGCATGTTTTGGGGTGGCATGTTCTGCTACCCTTCATTAACAGCAAAGACATTTTTGACACCATTACAGAATGAACCCGTTTTTTATTCTTTAAAGACTTATTGTTTTTGATAGAAAGACAGAGACAGAGAGAAGTGGGGAGGGCCTAGAGCAGTCTTCATAGTTGTATGTTATCAGTTTTTGACATGGTTTTATTCCACACAGGTGGATGGAGTCGCACAGAGCAGGAACTGGGCTGGGGGCCTCCCACATGGGAGGCACGCCCCGCTTGAACCAAACTGGGGCCACACCCCAGTTCAGCATATGGGTCTATACTGACTGGGGCTGGGATTCAATCCTCAGACCCTGGGACTGCAAAGTGAGCACTTACCCTGCTGAGCCATCCCTATTTCCCCTGGACCCTTTTTTTTTAATCTCCATCTAAACCTCACTCTTGTCCTGCTGCTCTATTGGATTGGGACAGCCCTTCCCACCACCACTACATACATTTTCCTTGCTCCTTACAGTAACAGAGAGTACCTTTTATGTGTACCCCAAGGTCACCTTCCCACAAAAGTACTCTTATTATCACTTCCATTTTCCAGATGAGGCAATGAAGCGTTAAGAGGTCCCACAGCCACCTATCAGTGCTGGACCCAGTTCTGAAGTCCAAAGTCCATACAGGCTTCTTGCTTCCCGTGCTGGTTCACTGGGAACTCTTCTCTCTACCAAGCATTAAACTCCCCTGAGGAGGGAGGAACAAGTTAAGTAATACCAGAGGAAGCAATCTAACAGCTTCTGAATGTGGGTCATTTTACAAGATAACAAATCTTCAAAAAGCTACTTTTATGTCCTGAAATATTTGAGGAGATGATATAATGTCTGATACTTGCTTCAAAATAATCAAAAGCAGGGGCAAGTGAATGAGGACATAGATGAAACAAAATTGGCCATGAGTTGATAATTGTTGAAGCTGGGTGATGAGGAGTTCATTATTTTAATCTCTCTCCAGTTTTACTTATTTGAAGTTGTCCATAATAAAAGAGTGAAAATCTAATGTTAAGTCTTGAGTTTCACTTAAGCTTATTTTTGAATGTTGACAGTTATTCCTCTAGATTGGACCGAAATGCACTCCTTTCCCATATCTATCATAAAGAGTTCCTCCAATTTCTCCAAAGTATAAAAAAGCTCAGTACACATTTGACCATGGCCATTAAAATTTAATATACACACACCTAGTTGTCCAGCAATCTTTTTTTTTTTAAGTTCTTGCTTTATTTTTATTTATGTATTTTTTTTGTCCAGCAATCTTGACACTAGAAATTTATCTTATAGATATAGTCACATATTTCACAAAGATGTACATTCAAGGATTGTTGCATTGTTTTCAATAGAAACAACCTAAATGTTCATAATTAGATGACTGGTTATTTTAATAATAGCATATCAATTAGCCTAATTCTGTTGTTCAGAGAGGGTCATAAATAACCATTCCTAACCCAAACTGCTAAACAGAAAAGCCTAGGCCCTGAGCTGTGGGCTAAGTTATTCTTTGCTTATATTATAAATATATAGCTATAAATATAGATATATGATATGATTTCTGAATGGATACATAAAATGCAGTTATGGGTTGTTTCTTTATTTAGGAACTGGGAAGGTTGGGTTAAATATGAGACCTGCCTGTTATCAGTTATTGCAAACATTTTGTCCTTTTTCTTTTTTTAACCGAGTGCAAGAATTATGTTTTCAGTTAAAAAAAAAAACAGTTTAAAAAAATTCTTAGCATCTATTCTCCTACCATATTCTCTCATTCTCTCTTTTTCCTCTGGCCCACCCTGACTGTGTCCTCATGAGATAAAACCTGAATGCTTGTTACTCCTGAAACATATTGTATTCATTAAACCTTTTGAGGCATTCTTATGAAGTCTTATCAGAGTAATGTAGCACTTTGGGGCAAAGATGCAGCCTAGGAAGCCAGGATGGCTCAGCAGGTTAAGTGCTTGCATTGCAGCCCCGGAAACCAAGGACTGAATCCTTACAATGGCGGACCCAAATGCTGAACTGGGGTGTGCGTCCCATGCAGAAGTCCCCCAGTTCGATTCTCACCCCCTAGTTCGGCCCCTGGTGCAAGCGGGTGTGCTTCCCATGCAGGAGGCCCCCAGCCCAGATCCTGCCGACATGGTCCCTGCCCACCTGCGTGTAACGAAACCATGTCAAAAACTGATGACGTGCAACTATGAAGACTACTCTGAGCCCTTCCCCTTCTCTTTGTCTCTCTGTTTCTGTCTCTGTTGAAAACAAAATAATCTTAAACAACAACAGCAACAATAAATGATGCAGCCTACTAATTCAGCAGGTAAAGGCAACCTGGAGAAGATCTCCATCGCCACTGTAACCTTGCCCTTGGTGCGGTGGTGGCTGAGGACGAAGGTGACCCAGACACGGCAGAACATCAGCATGCTGAAAGTCAGGAACTTTGCCTACTTCTCTGCTCAATCTCATATGGGGCTGCTCACCCGATGCGCCCTCTGCATAGAGCATGCTGACCCTGAGCATCATGTGGCTGACTCCTTGTCAGTCAAGTCTCAATTCAAATGTCACTTCCTCAGAGAAGCCCTCCCCAGCCATCCAGTCTAGCATGTCCACCTATTTTTTATTTCCTTATTACTGTAAAATAATTATCTTGCTCATCCACCTGTTCCTTGCTTATTATCTGTCCCCCTACCAGTTACTGCTCATCCCATTTGAAAACAGGGACCCTGGGTCTAGTTCACAATGGTGTGTCCAGCTCCAAGAACAATGCCAGGCTCCAATAACTATTTGTTGAAGAAATGAATGACTATTACCATTGGTTAAAATAATATTTTCTGAGTGCTGAACTGGCAGTATCAACGTATACATGTAGTGAATCTGGAATTAACCAATTTGGGAGATCCAGGCTCTTTCTGAAAAACAACTTCAATTTTGTTCAATGGTTGTCCTACTGGCAGAAAAGATCTTGACACTGCAGAAGCCCTACTCAATGGTGGGTCCCAACCCTGGATCAGTGGGTACTCCTATATTCCTTCTCTAGCAGGTACTTTAGTTAGAAAAGTTCTTGAAATTGGCTTCAGTAGTGTCTGGGTCCTATCATCTTCTCCTCTATGTCCCTGGAGGAAGGAAATAATGTGGAAACACACCAGGGGGCTACAAGGAAAGAAGTGTCTGCCATTGAATTGAATACCTTAAAATTGTTTAAAGAAATTGAAACTGTACAGAAAGGTTTGGATGTGGATCCAGGAGGTTCTGTGTGTCTTGGCTCAAGAACTATAGGAAATATGGAAAGAAATGTAAAAGGCTGTTGCCCTGATGGTAGATTGGCATCTCAGAGACCCAACTGCTTAACTGGTGCTCAAGATCAAGAGGAGAAGCTTTCCAGCAAAGCAGGCCTTGAACCCAGACAGGAAGACAGTGGGAGAGCCAAGCAGAGAGAGTGTGATTCCCCCACTCTGCCCCTTATATCACAGGGCATATTCAAGTAACTTGAGAGATGATTCTACTCATAAGAAAAATCAAAGACATTTTCAAAATGAATTAAAGTTTCCCACTGTGTTCTATCTGTTCTGCAAAGAAGACATCTGCCTTTGTCAACATTAATGAACCAAAATTAACTACTTTAGGAGTCCGTTTTCAAAAACACCTGCTGTTCTTATCCTTCTGTCCCTATAACAATTTATTTCTCTGCCCCACAATCCCAGCCCCACTTCATCTTCATGTCCAGTGCTGTTATTTCTGCCTGAGGAAAGATTGGGGCTGAGAGTGACTGAAAAGAAACCTATGGTATTCCTGGAAATGATCTTATTGTAGGTACAACCAAAATAGCACTGGCTCCGCACTTAATAATTGATATACAGTACTCTTCAACAGCAATTGCATTTTTCTCCAGGGTACAGGATTTTAAATATGGACTATTTTTTCTCCAGTTCTTAACTGGAGATAAAATAATCAATTTCTGGTGTGTGTGAGCCCATTACCTTTCTCTGGCCAAAACTCAAAAACTCCAGGCATTTGCTTGAATTTTTTCTGAGACCTAGTCGTATGCTCTTACAGGTTAACAAAGAGTATGCTCTTAATGGAAAACAGACGTACAGCAATCTGGAAGATTTGTTTGCAGTTTTTAAAGGCGGTTTGGCACAGAGGCAGTTTGGTTGGTATAAGTCTGTCTCAGGGCTGGGTCAGAGAATAGAGCCGGTGGCTCAGCAAAAAATGCTAAAATGAATGTCTTCTGTAACTCCATGTGATGGTGTGGCTCAGAAACATCAGATCCTATCCCCAAGTAGAACTTTCCTATGCCTGCAAGGAACCTTGCCCTCTGCTTCACATTTGCTAGTACTTTAAATCTTCCAAGTCGGATTTTTCCTCTCCAGGGGACAGTAATCACAAATAAAGAAATCTTGTTGCAAAGGACACTGAGAGGTTTTTTTATAGCCTTTCACTAGCTTCTGTTGTGATGGATAAAACTGGAAGAACAATTAGAGCAGATATCAGTGTAAACCTCCAAAGAAAGAAGAAAATAAGCATACCAAGTGATACCAGAGCAGTCTCTTCTCTAGACATAGTGTGTATTTAACTTAGTGTCAAGGAATTAGCAGACGCTCAATGACTATACCAATGGCCTAGCTCAATAGTGACAAATACTTATAGTAAAGGAGAAATTGTAAACATAAATTCTATTGAATCAGCATTAGTCAAGATTTGCAATTTATAATTTATTGTGATTGTACCCTAGTAACCATCTCAAGAGTGATATTTATATTCTATGTAGAGTCAACATTGCTGAGACATCCTCTTACTTATAGGACCCTAAAGGAAACTTCCATTGTAATGATGCCACTCAATCAATTTCTCAGACAATGAAATTATGAGATATACAGATAATAGTGCCAATGCATTTGACTCAATCACTATGGGATTCTCTAGAGGAATGTTCACTCTGCCCTCACTTCTAACTTGCTAAATAATCAAATAGGCACCTGGGAGAGGCTGGCATTCGTTACCCCTTCAGTGGGCACCCCATTTTATCTCTGCCTTAGCAAGCACCTTGTTAAATGTTTAAGCTGTTTTTCTGGATGTTACAGTAGATGATGTGGTGATGTATACTGCAAAAACCCACTGTGGCCAGAGGGATTGTAGAGGATAAGATCAGAACTACTTGGAATAAACTGGTCCCTATTCAGAATTTGCCTGAGAAAGGATTTTGCCATCATTGAATTTGAGTAGGTCAATCTTCTTCTTCTTCTTTTTTTTTTTTTTTTTTTTTATCTTTTCACATTTATAGAGAGAAATTATCTTTTTGTCTTCAGTGCATAGTTATTTCTATTTTACTTTTTTTGACAGATAGAGAGAGAGACAGAGACAGAGACAGTTAGAGAACCAAACTGTGGGAACTCCGCAGTTCAGCACGTGGGTCCTGCCTGGGCCGGAGCCGGGATTCGATCCTCGGTCCTCATGGCCTCAAAGCGAGCGCTCAACCCGCTGAGCCGTCCCGGCTTTCCCCTTCTTCTTTTTTTTTAATTGTTAAATTTATTGAGGTGACATGGGCTAGTAAATAATCTTCTTGGTTTACCAAATAACCTTAGCACTGAACATTTCAGGAACTGGAAAAAAAAAAAAAAAAAGACCTTCCTGAGAGGGCTGGCCACTAGGAGGCATGGCAAAGAAAAAGCAGTGGCTACACCCCAGAAAGGGATGGACTCCAAGTTAAGAAGGCAGTGGCCTCCAGCGGCCACCTGGCATTCAGTGGTGACACTCAAATGGTGACACTATGCCTAAAGCTAGCAAGAGACCAGCTCCATGAAAGAGTATCATCAGGCTTTTCAGGACCTTCAGAAGTATTCTTCGGATGCTCAGATAGGACAGAGTAAAGGGTAGAGTCTCCAGGACAGAAAAAAAGGGACACCAGGAAGGACATTTGGAGAGAGACCCAGCTAACTCGGAGCCCAGAAGATGAGTGCTGGAGTCAGTGAAGTGGGAACTGAGGAGAAGCTGAGAAGGCCAGAAAACCCCCAGGATGGGCAGGCAGCCCAAGCTGGCCTGAGGGGTAAATGGGGGCTCCTGCCCAGGAAGGCCTGGAAGGATCTCAGACTCTCATCAGACCCAGCAATGCTGCCCCCCTCCCTCAGGTTGAGAGACAGAAATGAGTCCTTGAATAATCCCAGGTCTGCAGTAATGAAAATTGTGCAAATCATGGTTATCTTAAGAAAACTGCTCTGTTACCTCACCTTTTCTATGCTGTATGTAAAACTATACTTTTAATTTGTGTGTATGTGTGTGTGTATGTGTTTATTTTAAAAGCTTTTTCTAGGGGAAAGCCGGGACGGCTCAGCGGGTTGAGCGCTCGCTTTGAGGCCATGAGGACCGAGGATCGAATCCCGGCTCCGGCCCAGGCAGGACCCACGTGCTGAACTGGGGAGTTCCCACAGTTCGGTTCTCTAACTGTCTCTGTCTCTGTCTCTCTCTCTCTCTGTCAAAAAGTAAAATAGAAATAAATATGTACTGAAGA
>PVKE010031227.1:0-19159 GCA_004027555.1 Craseonycteris thonglongyai
TCGAATTGAATTAACAATTTTAAATGCTATGTCCATTACCTCTTTTGTGTTTAGTCTCTTGCTAGCTAACACTTGCTGGTGAATTATGCAGTGATAGCTCAAAAAGGCTGGGAATTCATCTTCATTTCGACATAGGGCTATAAATCCATTTATGCAACCTATCATTGCAGCTGCGCCATCCATTGTTATTGAGACTAATCTAAAAAGTGGTACTTTCAAATCATTGAGCAAGTTTTTAAAGGCGTTGAATATGTCTACACCTCCAGTCCTTTCCTTCAAAGAAATCATACCCAACAATTCTTTAGATGTAAAATCCTTAAAAACCATACAAACGAAAACAAGTAATTGTGCTGTATCACTTATATCTGTCGATTCATCACACTGAAGGGAAAAACAAGAACATCTATTAATATCATTATATAACTGCTCTTTTACATTCCCACTCATCCTTTCAATTCATCGCATCACTGTGTTTCGAGACAATTGTAGATCTTGAATAGCTGCAACAATTTCACTCTTGTTCTTAAAATCGTTAAAAAGTGAATCTGACATTTCCAAAAAAATTTCCTTTACAAATTCACCGTCGGAAAATGGCTTACATTGTTTTGCTAAGAGATAGCTTACTTTGAATGATGCAGTAGTTACTGCTTGGCACTTTAACGTTGGCTTTTTAAAAATGGTTTGTTGATTTGTTAATTGAGTTTTAAGATCCCTAACTTCATGTTTTCTCAGTTCAGAATTTGGTGGATAATCTGTTTGATACTTGTTATGTAAAGCTAAAAAATGTCTCTCCAGATTACCCTTTTGAGCAATGGCTACCGAGGTCTAAGGCATATTAAACAACAACATTTATCATTCACCATTGTAAAAAAGTAATCGAGTTCCCATTCTTCATTGAAGTGATAAGTTTTCGATTTTTTCGGTTTACTACTCATGTTCATGGGTATACTAGAATGCAAAACAATATGACAATTTAAAGAATAAATATTGAATTAAATATTTTTCTAGAAAATTCAAAAACTCATGAACTGCGGCAATTATCTCCATTACATTGAGAGAAATAATAACAATACTGCATATTACGATCAGAGACAACAATACAAGTATATTAAAATATAATATAGATATATTCAAATTTACAAGAAGTATGTTAAAGTGACAATATATTTATTACGGTTTACAATACTGACTTCTTAATTTAAATAGAATTATTGTTATTCCTAATATATTTGTAATACTGTCCCTTATATTTCTCTCAGTGTAATGACCGCAGTTTAGAGATCTGTTGCCGAGAATGCTCACTTAATCAAGTAAATAGATAGGTAAGAAAAGCAATTTAATTTAAAACAAATAAAAGGTACTTACATTTTAAACAGAAGAAAAATTGAAACTCATTGTGGTCACCGAGAATAAATAATATTGATTGATAATAATACTGTTAATACAAAAGAAAAACAGCTACCGTATGACACTACCAAATATTCAAGCTAACTGACTGTGTTCTTCGATGAGTCGAGTCGTAACTGTTGCGTTCACGCGTTGCGTCCGGTGACAAGTGTAACACATAAGTCAAAATGTATTGTCTGGGTGGGCTGAGATCACAGTGTCAGGCTGTCAGAATTCTAGGAATTTATGACCTTGGCAAATTCCCAGAATGCATTAAACTATTGCTAGAAAGTTTTGTCTTCTACAATCGCTTCAAAGTCCATGGTACATGGAATTCCACCTGAGACATTGCGAGCGATCCATGATCGACCAAAACAAAGTCCATGGTACACGGAATTCCACCCCAGACATTGCAAGCGATCGACGATCGACCAAAATTGGCCTCGCGATCGACCAGTCGACCCCGATCGACTTGTTGGCCACCCCTGGTGTAGAGTGCCCTGGCAACCTCTCTGATATCACCTCTAGTTTGCTGTGTTTTCCAACCTCTGGCTTCTTTTTGAATAGGATTTTCTCTTTCCAGGTTTTGGTTCCTACTCGCTGCCCCCGCCCCCAGCCGCACCAATGTGCATTTATTTGTCACACCTCCTCTACTTAAAAAAATTATATATATATATATATATATATATATATATATATATATATATTTATTTATTTATTTATTTTTGACAGACAGAGAGAGAGAGAGAAATATAGAGACAGAGACAGAGAGAGAACTGAACTGGGGAACTCCCAGTTCAGTATATGGTTTCGCACGGGCCAGGGCCGGGATTTGATCTCTGGTTTCCGGTGCTGCAAAGTGGGTGCTTAACCCACTGAGCCATCCTGGCTTCCCTCCTCTACTTTTTGACCATAAACTTTTAGACTGTGAAAATCATATTCCACCTTGTCTTTGGAAATAGCCCTTTTGTTTATACTAACACCTAGGTTTATTCTAAATTGGGCATGCCATCTGTTGTTGTTTTTTTGTTTTGTTTTGTTTTGTTTTTTGTTTTTGAATACTGAAAAGGCAACAAATATTAGTGAAACATAATCCGGTCCTCTATGCTGTTCTATGATAACACAGTGGTTAAAGTAGAAAAGAGGAATTGTCAGTGAGAACTCCCTGATATTTAAGGATAATATATCAAAAACCATTTTATAGAAATATAGAAGATATTTGGCAAATAATTAAAACCATGCCATTTCTTACCTGCAAATTTCCCAAAACAGCACAGAAAGAACTTGAAATCTAAGGATATTCTTCAAAGCATTCCAACAAATATAAAAAGGGGTCTCTTTTCCCAAATAATCTTCACCACTAATAAGCCCAAACTAAGTCCTACACATTGCTACAGTAATCCAAGAGATGTGTTTCTAGATAGTCAATGTAATAAACATTGATTTTATTGGGAATTTTTTCTAAATATCACTCAATCACAGTTTGTCATACTATCTTTATTGATTCATTCCTGGCCACACTATTCATTACAATGCCAGAGAGCAAGGATCTTAGTTTTTAGTGCTCTTCCAGCTACCAGATTTTTATCTCCTAACAGTATAATTCAAGGTCAAAAATGTTTATTGCATTTAGATGCAAAGGCAATCAAAGTAGCTTTGGTTAAAAAATGCACACAGAGAAGTCTGAAGTTTTCGCCTACCCTACAGATTGAAACTTTAATCACAATATCCTATCTGAAGACTGGATATTTGCTGTAGTTTCAAGGTTTAGAGTGGGATGTTTCATCCCCCCTTATTTCATGAGTTGTAGTAAAAGTGATAGCAATTATCACCTTTTTTTTAAAGCAACTTTGCTTTCTGAGTGACTGCGTTTTAAATTCTTTATCTATGTTCAAGTTAATCTCATAGTCAACATACTGCTTAATTCACCACTTTCAGGGGCAGAGGTTTTAGGTTAGTAGTGTCTCCAGCCAGTTACTCAATAATTTAAAGGCCTTAGGAAATAAGATGTTTAATATTGTTTATGTGTGATTCCTATGAGCCCTGGTTGACCTCAAAAAGTCTCATAATGTTTTAAGAATTTATGTTGGGCCTCACTAAAAGCCATCCTGGGTCAAAGGTTGGACAAGCCTGTATACACACACACACACACACACACACACACAAACATGTTCATATATATCTATAATAGTAATGTGGAATATATATTTCATAACATGTAAAGATTTGTTTTTAGCCCATCAGCTATACAAAAACAGAAGTAAAGACAAGGTTTTACTCAGAGACTGTAGATTACTGAGCATCTGGTATAAATACCTTTAAAAATAGTACCTTGAAGACTATTCAATGCCAACAATACTTTTGAGAGCAGTCAAAGTGGGGAGGCAAGAAGAAGAGAATAAAGAGTAGTGGTGACTGTACTAGTATTTAAGCTTCATGAACAGCCATTTGATATACTCCATTCTCTATACTAATCTCAGAAATTTACTTTATCCCGAAAAACACTTGTTTTATAATTAGTTTTTATTATAAAGTACTTTTTTATTAATTAATTAATTTTTTATTGCTAAATTTAATGGGGTCACATTGATTGGTAACAATTAGTTTGCTGATGTAAAAGTCCACATCACATCACCCATGCATCGCATTATGTGCCCACCACCCAGAATCAGCTCCCGTTCTATCACCATATATCCAGTGCCCACTACCCCCTCCCCCCATGACTCCCCCTCCCCCCTCCTTCCTCCTCTCCAGGTAACCATCAAATCATTGAATGTGTCCATAATGCTGGTGCCCACTCCCACCTCCCCTCCCACTCTCCTTTCCTTCTCCTCCCTTTCCCTCAGGCAATCACCAAGCTATTCAGTATGTTCATAGGTCTCTGTGTTTTTGTTTTCAGTTTTATATTCCACCTATAAGTGAGGTCATATGTTTCCGGATTCTTTCAGTCTGACTTATTTCGCTTAATAAGATGGTCTCTAGGTCCATCTATGTTGTCACAAATGACTGTATTTGATAATTTCTTATTGCTGATTAGTATTCCATTGTGTAAATGTACCACATCTTCTTTATCGTCATCTATCAAAGGGCATTTTGGTTGTTTCCATGTTTATGGCTACTGTAAACAGTGCTGCAATGAACATGTGGATACAAACATCTTTAACGATTAAGGTTTTCCAGTTTTTAGGGTAGATGCCCAGTAGAGGGATGGCTGGGTCATATGGTAATTCCATTCATAATTTTTTGAAGAATCTCCATACAGCCTTTCATAGTGGTTGCACTAGTTTACATTCCCATCAGCAGTGTATGAGGGTTCCTTTTTGTCCACAGCCTCTCCAGCTCTTGTTATCCCTTGTCTTGTTGACTATAGCCATTCTAACAGGTGTAAGATGATATCTCATTGTGGTTTTTATTTGCATCTCCCTAATTGCTAGTGAGGTGGAGCATTTCTTCATATATCTGTTGGTCATATGTATGTCTTCATGAAAGAAGTGTCTGTTAAGGTCATCGGCCCACTTTTTAATTAGATTGCTGGGTTTTTATCGTTGAGTTGTACAAGTTCTTTGTATATTTTTATATTAGTCCCGTATTAAAGGCATTGTTGGAAAAATAGTTCTTGATTGGTTGCCTCTTTGCTTTGTTGATGGTTTCCTTTGCAGTGCAGAAGCTTTTTAGCTTGATAAAGTCCCATTCATTTATTTGTGCTTTAACTTTCCTTGCCATTGAGGTCAGATTCATAAAGTCCTCCCTGAATCCCAGGTCCATAAGTTTAGTGCCAATGTTTTCTTCTATGCAATTTATTGTTTCCTTTCTTATTTGGAGGTCTTTAATCCAGTTTCAGTTAATTGTGGGATATGGTGAGAGATTGCAGCTCATATTCAGTCTTTTACATGTGTTTTTCCAATTTCCCCAGCACCATTTAATGAAGAGGTTTTCTTTTTCCCACTGTATATTGTTCGCTTCTTTGTCAAAAGTAATCTGTCTATATATTTGTGGGTTTATTTCTGGGATTTGAATTCTGTTCCATTGGTTCATGTGTCTGTTTTTCTGTCAGAACCAAGCTGTTTTGATTACTGAGGCTTTGTAGTACAGATAAAAGTCAGGCAGTGAGATGCCCCTAGCTTTATTTCTTTTTTCTAGGATAGCTTTTGCGAATCATGGTCTTTTGTGGTTCCATACAAATTTGATAATTTTTAAATCTATTTCCTGAAATAATGATGGTGGGATTTTAATTGGCATGGCATTGAATCTATATATTGCTTTGGGAAATATGGCCATTTTAACTATGATGATTCTTCCAATCCATGAACATGGACTGTCTTTCCATTTCTTTGTGTCCTCTTTAATTTCTTTTAGGAGTGTCTTATAGTTTTCAGTTTATAAGTCCTTCACATTCTCAGTTAGACTTATTCCTAAGTAGATTATTTTTTTTGTTTGCAATGGCAAAGGGAATGGATCTTCTCATCTCTCTTTCTGAAGTTCCAGAGTTGGCATACAAAACTGCAGTTAATTTTGGGAAATTGATTTTTTAGCCTGCGCCTGTACTGTATTTGTCTATTATTTGTAATAGATTTCTGATAGAGTCTTTAGAGTTTTCTATATACAGGATCATGTTATCTGCAAAGAGTGACAGTTTAACTTCTTCTCTCCTGATTCTAATACTTTTTCTCTTGTCTGATAGCTCTGTCAAGAACTTCCAGAACTATGTTGAATAGCAGTGGTGACAGGGATATCCCTTTCTTGTTCCTGATTTTAGAAAAATAGGCTTCAGCTTTTCCCCATTCAGTAAAATATTTGCTGAGCGTTTCTCATATATGGCCTTTATAATGTTGAGTTACTTTCCATCAGTTCCCATTTTATTCAGTGTTTTTATCCTAAATGGATGTTGTATCTTGTTGAATGCTTTTTCTGCATCCATTGAGATAATCATGTGGTTTTATCCTTTGTTTGGTGTATGTGCTGGATTACATTGATTGCTTTCCGTGTGTTGAACCATCCTTGTGCCCCTGGGATAAATCCCACTTGGTCATGGTGAATAATCATTTTAATGCATTGTTGTATTCTGTTACCTAAATTTTTATTTAAGATTTTTGCATCAATGTTCATCAGTGAGATTGGCCTATAATTTTCCTTTTTGGTATTGTCTTTCCCAGGTTTTGGTATTAGGGAGATATTAGTTTCATAGAAAAAGTTGCATAGTATTGCCTCCTCTTGTATTTTCTGGAGTAGTGTGAGGAGGATGGGCATTAGTTCTTTGAATGACTGGTAGAACTTATTGGTAAAGCCATGTGGTCCAGGCCTTATGACTTTGGGCAATTTTTGGAAAATTGTTTCAAGTTCTGTACCATTTGTTGGTCTATTTAGGTTATCCAAATCTTCTTGGTTCAGTTTAGGTAAACTATGTGTTTCTAGAAATTTGTCCATTTCCTCTATATCGTTAATTTTTTTGGAATAGAGCCTTTCATAATAATCTTTTGTGATTGTATTTCTGCAGTATTAGTTGTGATCTCTCCCTTATCATGCAATATTCTGGAAATATGAGATTTTTCTCCTTACTTTTTGCTGAGTCTAGCCAGTGCTTTTTCAATTTTATTGATTTTTTTCAAAGAACCAGCTCTTTTTGGCGTTAATTTTATCTATTGTTTTTTCTGTTCTGAATTTCGTTAAGTTCTGCTTTAATTTTTATTAATTATTTTCTTCTGCAGGCTTTTGGGGATCTAAGTTCTTCTTTTTCTAGCTCTATAACATGAAATATGAGGGTGTTTACGTGTAGTTTTACTTGTTTCTTGCGATAGGCCTGCAATGATATAAATGTCCCTCTTAATACTGCTTTTGCTGTGTTCCAGAAATTTTGGTATGTTGTGTTTTCATTGTCATTTGTTTGTACAATTTTTTTAATCTCTTGTTTATTTCCTCTTTGATCCAGTCACTTTTTAATAGCATGTTGTTCAATCTCCATGTATATGTGGTTCTCTCTGCACTTGATCTTTTGCAATTGATCTCTATTTCCAATGCTTTGTGGTCTGAGAATACACTTGGTATGATTTGGATGCCCTTAAATTTGATGAAGTTGAATATAAGTCCCAGGATATGGTCTATCCTTGAAAATGTTCCATGTGCACTAGAGTAAAATGTATAGCCCTGTGTTGCAGGATGGAATGACCTGTAAATGTCAACTATGTCCATTCCCTGTAAAGTATTATTTAAAGCTGCTATTTCCTTATTTATTTTCTTCATGGAGAGTCAGCCCAATGTTGTCAGGAGGGTGTTTAGATCTACTACTGTAATTGTATTTTTATAAAATTCTTCTTTTAGATCTGTTACTAGTTGCTTTATAAATTTTGGTGCTTCCTGATTGGGGGCATATATATTGATGAGTGTCCTGTTTTTTGGTGTAGTGTTCCTTTTATAAAACTGTAATGTTTGTCTTTTTGTATTATTATTATTTTCATCCTGATGTCTTTTTCATCAGAAATCAGTATGGCCTCTCCAGCTTTTCTCTGACTGCCATTTGCCTGCAGTATTGTTTTTCATTCTTTTACCCTGAGTCTATGTTTGTCTCTGTGGCTGAGGTGTGTCTCTTTTAGGCAGCATATGGTTGAATTATGTTTTTCAATCCAGTCTGCTATCCTTTGCCTCTTTATTGGTGAATTTAGTCCATTTACATTCAAGGTATTGATTGATATATGAGGATTTCTTCTTTGCTTTTTATTTTTTTGTTGTCCCAACTTTTCTACATTTATTTGGATTTCTTGATTAAGTCCTAATAGCCTACTTCAGTGTTTCTTAGAGTGCTGGTTTTGAGGTAGAGAATTCCCTCAGTTTCTGTATATCTGTAAAGGTCTTAATTCCTCCTTCATATCTAAAGGTTAATTTTGCTGAATATTTAATTCTTGGCTGGAAATTTCTCTCTGTTAATATTTTGAAGATTGGGGTCCACTTCCTCCTGGCTTGCAGAGTTTCTCCTGAGAAGTCTGAAGACAGCATGATAGGGTGTTTTTTTTAAGTTATATTTTGTTTTTTCCTAACAGCGTTGAGGATTCTTTCTTTGTCTTTGGTTTTTGTCATCTTCAGAACAAAATTGTTCTTGGAGAACAATCTTGGAGAAGATCTGCTAAGGTTTACATAGTTAGGGCTCCTTTTTCCTCTTGAATTTGGGGCTGTTGTCTTTCCACAGGTTAGGAAAATTTTTATCCACAATTTTGAGGAGTTCCATTTGGTTTTGCTCTAACTTCTGAATTTCATTGGTAAAGTACTCGTTTTGTTTTGAAAATTTCTTGTTGGGGTCATTTAACAGTGTCTGGTTATTTTGCCAGCATTGAGTGAACTCTGAGTGTCTTGAGTATTGTAGCCCTGAATTCTGTTTCACTTAAATTTGATTCGAAGTGTGCAAGCTTCTTTACTAAAGAATCCAGGATCTTCTGGGGGCAGGGGGGCTTTGGAATCTGAGGTGTGCATTTTGTTTGATGTGTTTTGTTTTGTTTTTTTGCTTTACACATAATATAATTTCCCTCTGTGGGTTTTCCTATTAGGTGGGCTACTCAGTTGTGGGAGGAGAAGATTTTGGGAGACGGTTGGGGGAAGCAGTCAGTTCTGTGCCCTGAAGGGTGGCTCTTCAGGTTGCTGTCTTATCTGTTAGAAGGCAGAGTGGTGAGGGTGTGGCCAGGGGTGGGGGCATGTGAGCAGGAGCTAGTTTGGGCCTGAGACACAATAGCAGATTCCTCTGTCCACAGGGAGGCTGGTGGTTCAGTGCGGGTGGGGAGAGAAGCTCCAGGCTTGTTTCCCCTCTGACTGCTGCTTTTTAATAGTGTCTGTGAGCTGGCTTGCAGGGTGGCAGCTTGGCTGTGGTGTGGGTGTGGCAAGCAGCTGGGCATTTTTTTCCCCTCTGATCTTGCTGTTTTTTAATCCCGTCTGTGAGCCAGTGGGACTTAGCAGAGGCTCTGGCCGCAGCTTGGCCAGCAGCTCTGCAGCGTCTCAAAGACTGCTGGATTCACTCTAAGCAAGTCTAATGCAGCTTAGTGTGCTTCTTCTGTGTCCACTGAGCCACTGCCCTCACTCTGAGAGCACTGTCCGCACAATTTCTCCCTCACAGTGAACACTTAGAGCTCAGCTGTGTCTCCTCTGTATATCAGAGGTGCCGAGCTGCTGTGGGCTGATGTCCTACTCTCTCCCCACCTGCCCGGGAAATGCAGCCACCCTGCTCTACAGTCCCTGTTCCAACTCAGACTCCATGATCTGATTAGGGAACCATGTGTCGCCCCTTGAGTTCGGATGTTAAATTGTCCACAGTCTTGTGGGTCTTCCACCCTTCTTATTTCTTGGCTTTCAGCCCTTCCTCAATCTAGCTCCACTTTGACCATAGTCCCCCAACCACCCTTTGTTTTTGCCAGCCCCAGGCCACACTCCACGTTCCACGTTCTTGTCCCCGAACAGCTCCTTCTCCTTCCCTCTCCCACTCTCCCCTTTTTCCTCTAACCTTTGGGTGTTGTTCTGCATTGTGTGGTTCTTTCAGTTTAGGGTGATTTTCAGGGTTTCCCCTCTGGGTTCCCTTTTTTCGTAAGTCCCTTCCCAGGTAGGTGTCTGGATTCTCCTCTCATGCTGCTATCTTTCTCTCTTGGTCTTTTTCTTGTTTTTGACAGAGAGAGAAAGAGAGATGGGGGGAGAGATACATAGACAGAGAGAAAGGGAGGGCCCTGAACAGTCTCCATAGTTACACATCATTGGTTTTTCCACATAGTTTTGTTACACAGGTTGGCACGGGGTTGCACAGGGCAGGAACTGGGCTGGGGTCTCACACTGGTGAGAACCAAACTGGGGGCACTACCCAGTTCAGCATATGGGTCCACATGGACCAGGGCCAGGATTTGATTCTCAGTCCCCGGGGCTTCAAAGTGAGTGCTATACCCATTGAGCCATCCTGGCTTCCCCAAGATTTTTTTTTTAATAGAGAAAACACACTTTATAATGGTAGAGCTAAGGTGATACCAAACAAACTTTGGTTTTTTTTCCTAAATAAAAATGAATTGCCTGTGAGAGCACAATTTTGGAGTAAAGTAGCAGGTTTCTTTCAGCAGGTACTTCCTTCGTGGCTCTGAAACACATCACTGTACCTTCACATCTGTTTAATTGAATGGCTAAATATGATCACACTCACTGAGCAACCCTGTCATGTACACAGACTGACAAGGTGATGCCTGCTTCTATCACTAAATTGTCCATAGTAATACACTGAACTGCCACACCATGGATCTACCATTGATTTTGACAGCTTCATCCTGGGACTGCATCACCCAAAACAAGGTCCAAAGTTTTCTGCCTGCTGCTCACAGGTGCTGCTGAGAAAAATCACACAAACTGAGCAGCAGGTAAAAGGCTAGAGAGTTTGGTGAGTTATATTGAACTGTCTAGAAAACACCTGTTTTTGAGTCAAAGATAATCACAACTATCAAATTATGTCTACTTAATTTCTTATTGATTTAACAGACTAGTCCCAATATTTCTGCTGTGAAAGAGTCGTCTACCTTAGCTTTGAGCCATATCACCTGTTATCTAATGGCAATAGTGCTCACTGCAGAGTTGGCAAGGCAGCTCATGCCATAAGTTTGCTTATATGTATTCCAACTTTCTATTGCTGCCTCAGCCCTATTTTACAATTTAAAGTTTCTTTTTGTTTGTTTTGTTTTAAGATACATGCTTCACACTTAGAGACTTATGTTGCATTTTTGAAACAACAAGACTGGTATAACCTCCTAGCCCTTATCATTCCACATTTCATCTGAACAAGCTTCAAAAATTTGTCAGAAACAAAACCACAGTGAGATAGTATGGTGTTTGAAATGAGCCAGGTAGAGAGACCACATTCTCAAATGGAAGCATTATTAGACCTGAAATTATTCATGCTGACTCTATCTTTTTAAACAAGATAATGTTTGCCTGTGTGTTAATAACATGAGAATACAACATGCACAGTGGTACAAACTGGTTCTAGGAACAAAAGACATGATAGGTGTGGGCTACAGGGGGTTAGGTTCTGAGTTGTATATTGTGATATCATTTGTCCTCTTTATGATTCTGGAAGTACCAAAATAAATTCATGACTGTCATAAAAGAGTCCACAAAGTATATTTTAATAGCTTAGAGGTAAATTCTTTAATATCATGTAACACACAAAAGGTTTTTAAGCAAGGTTTTTCTCTTCATCCTAAAAAGTATCTTCACAAGATACTTTTATCTGGTAGAATTCTTCTATGAATCACTAGAGTAATACTGATCAATACTGAGAAAGTATTAGAAAATATATTGTACTTTTTTTGGGGGGGGTTGAGAAATAAATATTTTAATTTACTTCAAAACCACACCCATAGAAGTATAAGCATTTAGGAGGATGACATGTCAGAAAGAGGCAACAATGTAACATTTGACATCTAGCTCCATCATTTACTCTCTAGACAAAGCCTGAGGGAGTTATTTAAGAAACTTTGTTTTCATCTATTTATAAAATAAAAAAATTAAGAAAAATACTGTGTGTAATGCCTCAGAGATACTCTATAAAACGTAGGCTAACTTTAAAGACCACTGTGTGTGTGTGTGTGTGTGTATATATGTGTGTGTGTGTATATATATATATATATATATATATATATATATAAAATTATTAGGCTTTCTAAAATTGTTGATATGAGATATAAGAATGATCCCCATGTAGTATAAAACTAAGCATTGCTTTGTGATCTCAGAGCTTCTGGTTCTATCTGCAATTCATTGACTGAATTTATATTTCTTTTCTACTGGAAGTGAAGGCGTTTCTAGTTACAACAAAAATTTGCTAAAGGTATGATAGGCAAATATACATTTGTTTCTCAAGTAACTTATTCCCAACTATCTATAAACAAACCATCATTCAACATTAACATTTTTTCAAGTAATTCTGATATTTTCATAAGTGCTTACAATAATTAATTTTACAACACAGCTTATGAAAGTTAAGACCCTCAGGAATGCATAAGAATTGACAGCTCTCCAGGCACTGCATAGCAATGGAGAGGCAAAGAGGCCCCAAAGTTCCTATCAGAAAACCATTTTTCCCCAAGAGATTCTTCTGCATTATGGTCTGAATTTTAAGCAGGATAAAAGATAAAATGAAATGAAAGCCAGACTACTATACATAATGCAAACCTCCAAGCAATCACTGAAAAGAGTATATTATACTAAACCACATGCACCTACTACATAAACATATGCTGATACATACACTGATATGTTTTCGCTGTTTTACAATACAGCCATCAGTATGGGCATAAAAACAAGACAAATGTTATTATACCATAGAATTAAATACTTAAAAGCTTCTACGAACATATGAACAATCACCTACAAGTTTCAAGGAAGGAATAAAAGTACTTTTCAATAGTGATATAAGCAATAAGTAGTAGCATAACTCCTCCATCCCAGGTTTATACTCCAACAGTAGTTCTCAACTAGTGTCAGTATTGCCAATACTCTATGCCTCCAAAAAGCATTTGGTAAAGACTAATGGTACTTTTACTTTTTGCAAAGCTATGAGGTGAAGGTATAATTAAGTACAATGCTGACATTTCGAGCTGCTAAATACAATGGACAAGAACATTCTATCTGCCTGATGTGTCAATGACACCATGTTGAGAAATATCGCATTGCAGTCACTATGTTTTTTTTTTCTTTGTCCCAAGGTTTCTGTTGCTTGTGCACCACTAATGAGTTATTTATACTCAATCCAAATTAAACCCAGAGTAAGAGGGCCTCACAGTTTTCCCTATTTCCTGAATGATGAGATTGTCAGGGAGGGAAGTCAGTAGTGAATAGGTTTTGGTTCTACTTTTCTGTGTGAGGATTATGTTTTTAAAAAGTTGGTGTTTTTGTTTTGTTTTGTTTTGTTGCTTTTCTACAATAAACCCAGATTTCCAGTACCCAAAGAATTTTAAGTATTTCTATTAAGAAGATTTTTTTATACAATAAAATTATAAAGTATGGGTATCCAACCTTTTGGCTTCCCTGTGTTACATTGAAGTAAGAAACATTCTCTTGGGCCACAAAAAAAAATACATTAACAATAGCTGATGAGTAAAAAAAAAAAAACAGTTGCAAATCATCTCATAATGGTTTAAGAAAGTTTACAAATTTGATTGAGCCACCTTCAAAGCCATCCTGGGCCACATGAGGCCACAGGCTGGTGGTTGGACAAGCTTGGTGTAGGTAAACATAGAGAAAAAAGTAGATGTATTACTGCTTTTATGTAATTATTTTTTTTCTTTAAATATTTAAATGTCATGCCACACATTTTTCAAACATCTTTCTATGTTGTTATACATATAATTTCTTTTTGCAAAGAATTATCAGTTCAAGTCACCCAAATTTACAGTAATAAGCCAATCCAATTTTACAGTGGGGTTAAAACAAAATATATAATGTTTTAGCTGGTTCTCCGATACAAAATTGAGAATTCTTGTAGGACAATGAATGTTGTTCACTAGTCATAAAAAATACACTTTTTTGCATCTGAGATCAAAGATGGCGGCATGAGAAAAGAACGCCGATAACTGCCTGGGAAGGGCCTTGTGAACAGCAGGGAATCCACAGGGGAAACCCTGAGAAGCAACCTCAACTAAGAGAACCACACAATGCAGAACAACACCCAAAGGTTAGAGATAAAAGGGAAGAATGGGAGAGGGAAGGGGAAGCAGTGATTCGGGGACAGAGACTCGGAGCGTGGCCCGGGGCTGGCAAAAACAAAGAGGGGTTGGGGGACTACAATCAAAGTGGAGCTGCATCAAGGGTGGACTGGAAACCGAGACCTAGGGAGTGTAGAATCCCCACAAGGCTGTGGACAATTTAACATCCAAACTCAAGGGACAGCACACAGTGCCCTAATCAGATCACAGAGCCTAAAGTGGAACAGGGACCGAGGAGCAGGGCGGCTGCACTTCCCGGCGGGCGGGGTGAGAGCAGGGCACCAGCCCGCAACAGCTCAGCACCCCTGATTTATGGAGGAAATTGACTGTGAGGGAGCGCCTTCTGAGGGCAGGGCTCTTGAAGTGAGGGCTGGGGCTTGAGTGGGCAGAGCTGCATTGGATGTGCTTAGAGTGAATCCGGTGGTCTCAACAGAGCCCAGAGCATATAGCAGCTGCCGCCCGAACTACAGCTTGTGCGCACAGGGCTTTTGGCGCCCTGCCCACTGGGCCCCTGGGGCACCGCTGCATGCATGCACCCAGGCTTTCAGCGCCCCACCCACCAGGCCACCGTGGCGCCGCTGCAGGCGTGCAACAGGGCTTTCGGCATCCCGCCCAATGGGATGCCACGGCACCGCTACTTGCTTGCCAGCGTGCAATTGGGCTCTTGGTGTCCCACGCACCAGGCCGCTGCGGCACCGCTGCCAGCGTGCAAGTGCACAACTGGGCTTTCAGTGCCCCGCCCACTGGGCCACAGCACATTGCTGCATGCACACACCCAAGCTCTTGGCACCCCGCCCACCGGGCCGCCGCGGCACTGCTGCCTGCTTACCAGTGTGCAACTGGGCGTTTGGCGTCTCACCCACTGGGCCTCTGGGACGGTGCTGCCCACGCGTGCAACTGTGCTGCTGACCGGGTAACCGCAGTGTCATTGCCTGCACACGGGACTGCGAGGCAGACCGCTGCCTCTGACAAGCCCCAGGCCATCCAAGTGCTGCCCTGCAGGCATGGCTTACAGATACAATTGAAGGAGGGGCAGCCAGGCAAAGGAGAGAAAGAAAAGAGCTCCTCTGCCCCACCCCCACTGAAACAACGGCCACCCTGCAGAAAGAGGAATCTGCTATTGTATCTCAGGCCCGCCCTAACGCCTACTCACACGCCCCCATCCCTGGCCACACCTTTACTACCCTGCTATCTAACAGCGAAGACAGCAACCTGAAGTGCCCCAGGACACAGAAGCTGTCCGCTTCCCCCAACTTTCTCCCAAAATCTCCACCCACAACTGAGCCCAAAAGAAAAAATAAAGAGAAGCCCATCTGGTAGGCAAACCCCCAGAAGGAAAACAGACTCATGTGTAAAGCAAAAAGAACCACATCAAACACAATGCACACCTCAGAATCCAAAGCCCCTCCAGAAGATCAGGGGCAGTCTTTAGTAAAGGACCTTGCACACTTGGAATCAAATCTAAGTGAAACAGAATTCAGGGCTGCATTAATCAAGACACTCAGAGAGCTCATTCAATGCTGGCAAAGTACCCAGACACAGTTAAATGAACACAACAAGAAATTTTCTGAGCAAAATGAGTACTTTACCAACAAAATTGAGAAGCTAGAGCAGAACAAAAACAGGAACTCCTTGAAATGAAAGGCGTCATGGGAGAGCGGAAAAAAAGAACTGACCAGCATAGGAAACAGGGTTGACCAGATAGAGGAAAGGTGAGTGAAATTGAAGATACAAACATGGAAATGTCACAGAGGGAAGAAGAAAGAGAAAGGAAAATCAAGATAAATGAAAAAGCCCTACAAGAACTTTCTGACTCCATCAGAAAAACAATATGGGAATAATAGGGGTAACAGAAGAAAGCGAGATGAAATCTTCTCAGAGTCTACTAAAACAAATAGTGGATGAAAATTTTCCTAAGCTGTGGAAAGAATTATAGCCCCAAATCCAAGAGGAAATCAGAAGCCCTAACAACCTAGACCCTAGCAGATCTTCTCCAAGGCACATTGTTCTGAAGATGATAAAAATCAATGACAAAGAAAAAATCCTCAAGGCTGCCATGGAAAAACAAAATATAACATTGAAAGGAAAACCTATCAGGCTGTCACCAGACTTATCAGCAGAAACTCTGCAAGCCAGGAGGGAGTGAAGCCCAATCTTCAAAATATTAAAAGAGAGAAATTTCCAGCCAAGAATTAACTATCGAGAAAAATTAACCTTTAGATATGAAGGAGGAATTAAGGCCTTTTCCGATATACAGAAGCTGAGGGACTTCTCCAGCTCAAAACCGGCACTCCTGGAAATACTAAAGGAGGCTATCCTACTTGAATCCAGAAATCCAAATAAATGTAGAAAAGTTGGGACAACAAAAAAATAAAAAGGAAAGAAGAAATGGACACAGAACATCCTCATATATCAGTCATCACCCTGAATGTAAATGGACTGAATTCACCAATAAAGAGGCACAGAGTAGCAGACTGGATTAAAAAACAAAATCCAACCATATGCTGCCTACAAGAGACACACCTCAGCCACAGGGACAAACATAGACTCAGGGTAAAAGGATGGAAAACAATACTCCAGGCAAATGGCAGTAAGAGAAAAGCTGGAGTGGCCATACTGATTTCTGATGGAAAAGACATCAGGATTAAAAAAATAACAATAATAAGACATAAAGATGAACATTATATCTTGATAAAAGGGACAATACAACAAGAAAACATGACACTCATCAATATATATGCTCCAAATCAGGAAGCACCAAAATTTATAAAGCAACTACTAACAGATCTAAAAGGAGAAATTGACAAAAATACAATTAGAGTAGGGGATCTAAACACCCCCCTGACAACATTGGAGAGATCATCCAAGCAGAAACTAAATAAGGAGATTGCAGCTTTAAATGATACATTGCAGGAAATGGGCATAATTGACTTTTACAGGTCATTCCATCCTACAACAAAGAGCTATACATTTTACTCTAGTGCACATGGAACATTGACAAGAATAGACCATATCCTGGGACTCAAATCCAACCTCACCAAATTTAAGGGTATCCAAATCATACCAAGTGTATTCTCAGACCACAAAGCGTTGAAACTTGAGATCAATTGCAAAAGATCAAGTGCGGAGAGAACCACATATATGTGGAGATTGAACAATATGCTATTAAAAAGTAGCTGCATCAAAGAGGAAATTAAACAAGAGATTAAAACATTTGTAGAAATGAATGACAATGAAAACACGACGTACCAGAATATCTGGGACACAGCAAAAGCAGTATTAAGAGGGATATTTATGTCATTACAGGCCTATCTCAAGAAACAAGAAAAACTACAAGTAAACACCCTCACATCTCATCTTATCGAGCTAAAATAAGAAGAACAGAGGTCCTCCAAAGCGTGCATTAGAAAAGAATTAATAAAAATCAAAGCAGAACTTAATGAAATTCAGAATAGAAACACAATAGATAAAATTAACGCCAAAAAGAGCTGGTGTTTTGAAAAATTCAATAAAATCAACAAACCACTGGCTAGGCCCACCAAAGGACAAGAGAAAAAGCTCATATTTCCAGAATACGGGACAATAGGGGAGAGATTACAACGCATGCTGCAGAAATACAAACAATCATAAGAGACTATTATGAAAGACTCTATGCCAACAAATTCGACAACCTAGAAGAAATGGACAAATTTCTAGAAACATATAGTTTACCTGAACTGAACCAGGAAGATTTGGATAACCTCAATAGAGCAATCAACAGTACAGAACTTGAAACAATTATCCAAAAATTGCCCAAAGGCAAAATGCCTGGACCAGATGGCTTTATCAATGAATTCTACCAGTCATTCAAAGAAGAACTGATGCCCATCCTCCTCAAACTACTCCAGAAAATTCAAGAGGAGGCAGTACTACCCAACCCTTTTTATAAAGCTAATATCACCCTAATACCAAAACCATGGAAAGACAATACCAAAAAGGAAAACTATAGGACAATCTCACTGATGAACACTGATGCAAAAATCTTAAATAAAATTTTAGCTAACAGAATACAACAATGCATTAAAAAGATTTTTCACCACTACCAAGTGGGATTCATCTCAGGGGCACAAGGATAGTTCAACATATGCAAATCAATCAATATAATCCAGCACATAAACTAAACCAAGGATAAAAACCACATGATTATCTCAATCGATGCAGAAAAAGCATTCGACAAGATACAACACCCATTTATGATAAAAACACTGAATAAAATAAGAATTGAAGGAAAGTACCTCAACTTAATTAAGGCCATATATGACAAACCCTCATCAAATATTATAGTAAATGGGGAAAAGCTGAAGCCTGTTTTCCTAAAATCAGGAACAAGACAGGGATGCCCCCTGTCACCACTGCTGTTCAACATAGTACTAAAAGTTCTAGCCAGAGCAATCAGACAAGAGAAAGGAATAAAAGGTACTAGAATCGGGAGAGAAGAAGTTAAACTGTCACTCTTTGCAGATCACATGATCCTGTATATAGAAAACTCTAAAGACTCTATCAGAAATCTATTACAAATAATAGACAAATACAGTAGAGTCACAGGATACAAAATCAATGTCTAAAAATCAACTGCATTTTTGTATGCCAACAATGAAACTTCAGAGAGATGAGAAGATCCATTCCCTTTGCCACTGCAAACAAAAAAATGAAATACCTAGGAATAAATCTAACAAAGAATGTGAAGGACTTATACACTCAAAACTGTAAGATACTCTTAAAAGAATTTAAATAGGATACAAAGATCTGGAAAGACATTCCATGTTCATGGATTAGAAGAATTAACATAGTTAAAATGGCCATACTCCCCAAAGCAATATACAGATTTAGTGCCATTCCCATCAAAATCCCACAGTCATTCTTTCAAGAAATAGATTAAAAAATCATCAAATTTGTATGGAACCACAAAAGACCACGAATCGCCAAAGCTATCCTAAGAAAAAAGGATAAAGCTGGGGGCATCTCACTGCCTGACTTTTATCTGTACTACAAAGCCTCAGTAATCAAAACAGCTTGGTACTGGCAGA
>PVKE010031228.1:0-10138 GCA_004027555.1 Craseonycteris thonglongyai
GAGGACCGAGGATCGAATCCCGGCTCCGGCCCAGGCAGGACCCACGTGCTGAACTGCGGAGTTCCCACAGTTTGGTTCTCTGACTGTCTCTGTCTCTGTCTCTCTCTCTATCTGTCAAAAAGTAAAATAGAAATAACTATGCACTGAAGACAAAAAGATAATTTCTCTCTATAAATGTGAAAAGATAAAAAAAAAAAAACAAAAAAAAAAAAAACATGCCAAGTGAAATAAGCCAGACTACACACAAAAGAAACAAATATTGTACAATTCCACTTGTATGAGCTACTTAGAATAGGTCAGTTTATGGAGACAAGAGGTAGAATAGAGGTTACCAGGGTCGGAGAGTAGGAGAGAATGGGAGTTACTATTTAATCAGTACAGAGTTTTTTCGGGGGATGATGAAAAGGTTCTGGAAATGGATGGATAGTGGTAATGGCTGTACAACATTATGAATGTACAATGCCACTGAATTGTATGCCACTTAAAAATGGTTAAAACAGTATCTTGTATGTTATGTATATTTTGCCATAGACAACAAAAAAAGTATTAGAAATGAAGTGATTGACTGAGAAAGATTGAGGGTAATAGTTTCTTTAAGAAGTTAGGTGATAACATTGAAAATCGTTTACCCAAAGTATGGAATTCTGAATGAATTAATTAGAAACATGTGTTCTTTTAAAAATATAACATTTAAATTAAATGTATTTTTTATAACTGTATTTTTAGAAAATGGAGAAAAAGGGGCCTCAAATTTTCCCCCTCATAATAATAGCCCATGGCTTTGTGTATTCCCTGTAAAAATTTTTTTTACACCTAAGTGCACCACTTTTAAAGATAGTTTAGAATTTCCCATGGAAATCATAGGAAAGAAAGAAGATATAGATTGTGTTGTTTCAAGTGAAAGATGTCCTGGGGTGCTCTAATAGTAGCTTAGTTTTGTTTAAAACAGGTAAGATGTGAAAAGGACTTGGAGTAACCCACAGGAGGAAGAAAAGAAAAAAGATTTAAAAGATTAAAAAAAAAGGGAAAAAAATGTAATTTGGGACTTAAAGATTATAATAGTTATTGGTACTGTAGATAAATGCTCTAACTGGTATTTGGCCATTTGTAAAGAAAAAGTTAATTTCTGTAGTACCTGCCAGAAAATAGTTATTTCAGAAAATTAAAAATGTTTCTTAAAATTTTGTTGTGACATCTCACTTCCTTGTTCAATTTTCCATGGCTAAAATATAGCCTAATTGTTCTTTCTCTTAACTTACATACCGTGGTAACTTGGCAGTAGTTCCCTAGGGTTGAGCTCTTAGTCATGGAATTGCTTGTTCCAAATTTGAAGTACTGTTCGAACCTTTTAAAAAATTCTGCAAGCTTTTAATCACTTGTTTTTGTCTAGACAGTTTTCGTTTTTTAAAGTAGATACTGTTAATTGAGTGGAGATTTTTGTTTATTGGGTTTACTTTGTTGAAAAACCCCCATTCTCGTTATAGTTGATGTGTTGTTGATCCTGGATCATGCTATGCATTTATATGAATCTTAATATTAAAGGAATAGCTATTTGAAGAAACTAGAATGAAATCAAGGATTCAGAGAGATAGATGTGTCCACTTGATAAGTTTTGGCTATATACTTAAGTTTCTAAGGGAAATTTTATTTTATGTTGAATCAGTATAACATTTATGGCAAATGACTGTTGTTAGCCATCAATATTTAAAATGGCCTTCCAAAAATTTAAGATATGTTTCCTTTTTGTCTGAAGTTGTAGATTGTAAGTTAGCATGAAAACTAATCTAGTGCCCAACTGTGTTCTTATTTTCTCCTGATTTAAGTTTATATTTCTGTGATTACAAACTGTGACATTGGTCATGAAGTTTCAGAGGCAATTCAAACCCCATCCTCCTTTTACACTCAGAACTACTCCCACACAGACAACTTCATAGAGCTGTTTCTCCACTTTAGGGCATTACCTTTTTTTTTTATTTTTTATTTTTATTGGTTTCAAACTTTTTACAGATATTCACTAGTCTTTGAGCTATACAGTTGTATTGTTCTCAGAGTTCAGTCAGCAGACAGAAACTACTTAGTAATTTGAACTGGGAAGTTATTAAGTTAATTGGTTATTATCTGGTTAACCAGAAATTAACTATTAAAAATTAAAGCGAGGGGAAGCCGGGATGGCTCAGTGGGGTAAGCGCTCATTTGGAGCGCCGGGGACCGAGGATCGAATCCTGGCCCTGGCCCTGGCCCTGGCCCGTGTGGACCCATGTGCTGAACTGGGGAGCTCCCCCAGTTCAGTTCTCTCTCTGTCTCTGTATCTCTCGCTCTCTCTCTCTGTCAAAACCAATTAAAATAAATAAATAAATAAAATACCAATGAACAAAAAAAATGTTTAAAAAAAAAATTAAAGCGAACACAAAAGAATACAATAATAGCAGATACAGAGAGCAGCAGCCAGTACATTTAGGGTTGAGGCAGTGTGCCCCAGGAAAGAATAACTTGGAAGGAGGTCCCTCCATGTCCCTAGGTTGCGATTCAGATCTCCATGGACAAGGTTGGGCTCTGGTCCAGTGCATGGCAAAGTTCACTGGTGTAGTCTGGGGATACATAGGAAACTACCTACTGGGTACTGGAAAAATTTGCTGGAAAGCCTTCTGCTGGATGGGCACCTGTCCGATTCACTAGGGTTCCAGCTGAGGCACCAGCAGAATTTTCTGGGAAGCTTCCCACAGGTGTTCTGTGGAACCTTGTTGAAGGGTGAGTGCCATTGATTGTCGTCATGTTGCTGGGTGTGCATGCCACAGGGCAAGCAGGCAAGAGAACACTAAAACCAGAAAGAAAAGCCCCACTTCTGTCCACAGTATCCTTCCAGCACTCTACTGGCAAAGAAGAAGTATTTATAGAGTCCAGCGCTGCTATCACAGAGAAGGGCAAAGAAGGTTGGCTTTAGAACTAGAAGTCAATAAATTGATAACTAGCACAGCAACCTCTAATAGTTTTTTCCACAGAATAGCTGAGATGATTGGTCTTATATACCACTTTTGTTTACTTGATTTCTTTTTATCTGCACCCCAGCCAACTGATACACTGCTGTTTCCTATATAGCAGCGGTTCCCAAACTTTTGGCATCAGGAATTCGTGGAAGACAATTTTTCCACAGACCAGGGGCAGGAGGTTTGTGATGATTCAAGTGCATTACATTTATTATGTACTTTATTTCTATTATTATTATTATTATTATTGCATTATGATATATAATGAAATACTTTTACAACACTTCCCACTATAAAGCTTGCCACCAGATGAAATTTTTTTTTTCTCCCACCCGCAGATTCAATTTAATTGTCACATGCAACTCACTGATTAGGGTTTTGATATGAGTCTACAAGCACTTGATTTGTTATGGTCTCTGTGCAGTGAAATCTCTCTGCTAATGTTAATTTGTATTTGCAGCCACTCTCTAGTGCTAGTAGCATCACCACCTCAGCTCCACCTCAGATCATCAGGCATTAGATTCTCATAAGGAGCGCCCATCCTAGAAGCCTTGCATGCGCAATTCACAACAGGGTTTGTGCTTCCACGAGAATATAATGCCACTGCTGATCTGACAGGAAGTGGAGCTCAGGTGGCAAGGCAAGCCATGGGGAACGGCTGTAAATACAGATGAAGTTTTGCTTGCTGGTCAGCTGCTCACCTCCTGCTGTGCAGCCCAATTCCTAACCAGTCCATGGCCTGGAGTTTGGGACATGCTGTATAGGTTCTAAGATTCTTCACTCTTACTCATAACATTGGGCAATCTTTTATCTGTGTATTTTTTGTCTTTAAAATGGGGTATTTAAAGATAGCACATGGTTTTAAAAATCCAATTTGATAATCATCGACATGATTATATTTACAAGGTCTGATAATTAAGTTTACAAACTCATCCTAGAAAAAACGCTACATACCTTATTGTTGAATATCACTATGGTCACTTTTGAGGTATCCAGTTCACCATTCAAACAATTTTGGAACTCTCTCTGTAATGACCATCAGAGCCATTGTCATATTACCCTTGATGTCATCAAAATGGCTTCCTTTCAATATGTCCTTTATCTTCTGGTAAAAAAGGTAAGTGGGGAGGGTGTTCCAATACAGCTATGCATTTACTGGCTGAAAACTCCCTCACAGTCAGTGCCAGGTTAGCTGGTGAATTGTGATGCAAGAGCCACGAGTTGTTGGTGAAAAGTTCAGGTTGTTTTCATTTTAACTTTTTTCACACAGCCTTTTTAGCATTTCCAAATAGTCAACTTGGTTGACTTTGTCAACTTGGTACAAATTCATAATGAGTAGTCACTCTGATATTAAAAAAAAAAAGTTAGCAACATCATTTTGACTCTTGATTTGGATTGATGGAACTTTTTTGGTCATGGAAAATTGACTGACTTCCATTGCGCACTTGGACAATTTGTTTCAGGGTCATATTGGGACACCCATGTTTCATCACCAGTGATAACATGGCCCAAAACATCATCTTTTCTCTCCAAAAGGTCTATGTAAACATCAACTTTCCTTTGCTTTTGTTCATGGTGAATTCCTTCGTAACCATTTTTGCGTATACCTTTCTCATGTCAAGATTTTCAGTTAAAATTTTTCTGTTTCTCTATCAGTGTTTACTTGGTTTGCTATGCTTCTTACAGTCAGCCAATGATTTAGATGCACAATTTAATGCATTTTTGCAATATTTTTGTCAGTTCGGCTTGTTACTGGCCGCCCTGACCTCTCTTCATCAGTGATGCTTTCTCTCCCTTCAGAAAAACTAATCCATTCATGCACTGTCATTTTCTTCGTGGCATTATCCTCCTCAATGTGGACTAACCTGTCCATGATTTCACTTCCACTCTTGCCAAATTTAACAAGAAACTTAATGTTTGTTGTTCATTGCTCTAATTCAAGCTCTGACATCCTAGCAATGGCATACAAAAACATGCAACAACAAAGATGAACACCACTCAGGAAGACACTGCCACAGGTCAACATGAACACAACTGTGAAACCAAGGTTATGAAACCATATCAAGTTGTTTGTACAGTGCTGCCAACATAAGTGCATGGTGGCAAGTTCGTGAACTTCGTTGTCAGACCTTGTATTTATTTTTTGTTTCACTTCCTTCTCTGCTGTCTTTTTTTGTGTTTGAGTTTGCAGTATATTATATTTGTCTACTTTTTGGCTATATCTCTGTTTTTTAAGTGTTTGCTTTAGAGATTATAATATATATCCAAACATTTCATTGACTTCTTAGAGTTAATATTTTATTGCCTTAAATAAAATGTAGAAGCCCATCCCCTTTATTTTTATTGCTTTTTTATAGTTGTCATAGATGTTACATCTCATTCTTGGGATTCTCTACTACACAATGTCACTAAATTTTGCTTTCCTGTCATAAATGGTTTAAAGACTAACAATGTTTATCCATGTTTACCATTTCTTTTGTTCTTCCTTCTTCTCCTAAGTTCCATATTTTCTTCTAGTATCATTTTCCTTCAGCCTGAATAATTTTCCTTTTAGTATTTCTTTTAGAACATGTCTGCTACTGCTGCATTCTCTGTTTTCCTTCATCTGAGAATATCTTATTTTGTTAGTTTTGCCTTCATTTTGAAGGATTTTCTTTTCGCTAAACATTGAATTCTGTGTTGATAGTTCGTTCTTTTCTTTTAGTACTTAAAAAATGTTGTGCCGTTGACTTATGACCTCCATGGTTTTTGATGAGAAATTCATGCTTGTTTGAATCATTGTTTTCATATAAGTAATGCTTTGTTTTCCTGTTCTTGTTGTCAAGATAATTTCTTCGTTTTGTTTTTAGTAGTTTGATTTGTAATGTATCTAGGTGTGGATTTCTATGTTTAATCTGTTTAGCATTCACCCAACTTCTTGAATCTGTACCTTTATGTCTTTTGCAAAATTTGGCAAATTTTCAACCATTATTCAAATATTTTTTTTTCACCACACTCTTTCTCTTCTTCTAATGATGTGATTAATTTCAAGTATTTTTACCACAGTTCCCTAGTCTCTACTCATTTTATTCCAGTCGTTTTCTGTCTGTATTTTGGAATGGATTATTTCTGTTGCTCTGTTGTCACATTTGCTGACTAGTTTTCTCTACCTTCTACATTCAGCTGTTGAGGTCATCCAGTGAAATTTTTTTTCTGATGTTATATCTTTTAATTCCAAAATTCTTGTGTTGTACCTTTTGTACAGTTTCTATTTTTCTGCTGAAAACTTCTGTCTTTTTATTAATTTCAAGTTTATTTATCTTGAGCTCATGAAGTGTAGTAATAAAGAATACTTTAAAGTTCTTGTTTCATAAGTCCATCACCTGGGTAATGTCAGGGTTGGCAGCTGTTGTCTTTTCCCTTGAGAATTTATCACATTTTCTTCAGTTTTCTTCTCTCTGGAACCTCCCCATCCCCAGCCTACAGTGTCCTTTTTTTTTTCCTTGTCTCTGGCCAGAAAGAGGACTCTTCTCAGAATTTTATCTACGGTACCTCCTCTGGTAATACATCTCCTTAACTAAGGCCTGCTTTTTAGTCAAAGTAGTAAGAGAAAAACCCAGAAAACTCACTGTGCTTGAGTTTAGCCAACTGCAAAGTTAAGAGGGAACAGTTCACATGACTACCCTCACTTATTAGACTAACTGCATAGTTTAGGTGTCCCCAAGACTACTCTTAAGGCTCAGTAATTTGGTAGAAGTATAATACTTGCACAGCTCACTGAAAATTGTTATACTCATGGTTATGGGAAGGATACTGGAAAAGGATATAGATTAAGATTAGCGAAGGGAAGGGACATATTGGGTCAAGTCAAGGTAAAGTACCAAACATCAAGAACTTCCAGGGATCCTCTCCCCATGACTTTTGACAGTGTTAATTATCACCATCAATGTGTGACGATAGTACTGAGTTTTGTCCTCCAAGGAAGCTCACTTGAGCTTTGGTGTCCATAGTTTTTATTAGCGGTCCATCGTGTAGGCATGATTCATTACCCACATGGCCGATCTCAGTTTCTAGTGTCTAGCCCCTCTAGAGGCCAACTGATACATTGTGACCAAAGCCTTCACTCTATATTACAGTGGTATGGCTCAAAGCCCCCACTTTATATTACAATGTTATTTTCTAGCTGGCTAAAAGCCTTCATAGGGCCTAGTGATTATCACCTAAAAGCCAAGGGCAAAGGCTAGAACTATCTTGAGGTAAGGGTAAATTCTTTACTGTTTACCTCTATAAGCATCAGGTTTTGACTTTCCAGTATGGTAGCTTTCTTTTTTTTAAAGATTTACTTTTATTGTTTTTTTAAATATATTTTTATTTATTTATTTTTATTTTTGACAGAGAGAGAGAGAGAGAGAGAGAGAGATACAGAGACAGAGAGAGAACTGAACTGGGGGAGCTCCCAGTTCAGCATATGGTTCTGCACGGGCCGGGGCCGGGATTCGATCCCTGGTCCCTGGTGCTGCAAAGTGAGCACTTAACCCACTGAGCCATCCTGGCTTCCCCATATTTTTATTGTTTTTGACAGAAGAGAGATACAGAGACAGAGAGAAGGGGGAGGTCCCAGAACAGTCTCCATAGTTGCACATCATTGGTTTTTCCACATAGTTTCATTCCACAGGTGCGCTGGGCTGCACAGGGCAGGAACTGGGCCGGGGTCTCGCCCCGGTGAGAACTGAACTCGGGGCACTCCCCAGCTAAGCATATGGGTCCACATGGGCCGGGACCGGGATTCGATCCTCGGTCCCTGGGGCTGCAAAGTGAGCGATTAACCCACTGAGCCATCCCGGCTTCCTCTAGCTTTCTTAATTTTCAGTGTTTTAGGTAGTTGCTTTTAAAAAATTGACATGTAATTCACATATCATAAAATCACCATTTTAAAGCAAACAGTAGTTTTAATTAGTATATTCACCCAAAACATTTTTTATTACCCCAAAAAGAAACCTTGTACTCTCATTATCTGTCATTCCCCTTCCTTGCCACCCTCCCCTATGCCTCAGCCCTAGGCAGCCACTAGTGTACTTTCTGTCTCCAAGGATTTGCAAATTTTGGATTGGAATCATATAATATGTGCTTTATTTATGTCTGGCTTTTTTTGCATAGTATAGTGATTTGGAGGTTCATTTATGTTGTAGTATTTATCTGTATTTCATTCCTTTATTGCTGAATAGTATTTCATCATATGCATATGCCACATTTTGTTTATCCATTTATTCACTGATGGACATTTAAGTTGTTTCCACTTTTTGACTATTATGACTAATAATACTGTGAATATTTATGTACAGGTCTTTGTGTGGGAAGTGGCTTTTTGTGTTTTTGTCCACAGTTTTTAGTCATAACTAGCTAGAGACAGAGGGGCTGTTGTGGGCCTGCTCTGCCTTCACCAGCACTAAAAGTATCAGTCAAATTTTTTTTCTTTAATTAATTAATTTATTTATTGTTTTTAACAGAGAGAGAGAGAGAGAGATACAGAAACAGAGAGAGAACTGAACTGGGGGCACTCCCCAGTTCAGCACATGGGTCTGCATGGGCCGGGACCGGGATTCGATCCTCGGTCCCTGGCGCTACAAAGTGAGTGCCTAACCCACTGAGCCATCCCGGCTTCCCCAGTCAATTTTAAATCATGAAATTGGATTGCACTTTAAATTCATAGAAACTTCTGTGACTAATGTACAAATTTCAAGTCAGAACCATTGTGTTTTTCTTTGATTTAGGATAGAATTCCAGGTTTTGGCATAGCCTTTGTTTTCCGGTAAACTTGATAAGTTACAGTAAGAGGAGGGTTATCACAAATAGTCTGCCATCTAACACAGGTGTTTTATGACTAGATGTTTATAACTTCACTATTGACTAGTTCCATAATTATAGCCTGGATTTTCTACCAAATAAGTAAGTGAATGCAAATACAGTAAAATACATCAAACCAGTGTAAGAGGCTGTTTTAATAGATTAGACAAAATATGGTAGTGGTTTGGATTAGGGTGAAGGTAAGTAGAGCTGGAGAGAATAGATAGATTTGAGACACATGTTTCAGGACTTGCTGATGGATAGATGTGGGAGGTGAAAAGAGGGAAGAAATGTTATTTCTAGGTTTCCTGATTGAACAGCTGCCATACATCATAGAGAGGATGAACTGAGGAATAAACTGGTAAAGTGAAGGGGGTTGATTAATAAAGGATTCCTTGAGCATATATTATGGCTTAAAAATCAGTTTTGAGGGGAAGCCGGGATGGCTCAGTGGGTTAAGCACTCACTTTGTAGCGCTGGGGACCGAGGATCAAATCCCGGCCCCAACCCGTGCGGACCCATATGCTGAACTGGGGAGTTCCCCCAGTTCAGTTCTCTCTCTCTCTCTGTCAAAAAATTAATAAATAAAAAAACTAAATTAAAAAAAAAAATCAGTTTTGAACCTCATGAGGGGTGAAGAAGAGGTATTTAATTGTGAGGAGTGGTTTTGTTATAAATGTCAAGACAGCAATGAAAAGGTAGAAATGATGTGGAACTGTAGCATAGGTATCTATTTTCAGAGATTATTATTTAATGCCTGTTTTGGACATTGATGACTTAATAGTTTCTGGTGTGTAATAGAATCTAAAAGTCCTTCTTTTATGATAATATACTTTCATTTATGTTGCAAATCTAGGTTTATAAGGTACTGAAGATAGTTTTAAATATAAATTTTTACTTGTGGAAAATTCTAAACTAAAACAAAAGTATGCATAAATTATAAATAGTCCTCCCTCCCATCCCAGACTGATTTGAAGTAAACTTCAGGCATTTTGCTTCCAACTTTCCAGTATGTATCTAATAAATAAGAACTTAAAAGACTGTTTATGTGCAATTTGGATATTCTGGCTTGTATAAAAAATAGCACAACTAAACATAGATGTGAAACATACATGCTATTGATAAAACATATGCACAGAGAATAGTACATAAATTGAGTGCTTATTTGTACTTTGAGACTGTTCCTGCTAACCCTTTACTGTTACCAACAAACTTATCACCACTGTCCTTAGTCTCTTATACAATAGAGGTCTTCCCTTCCATCAACTGTGGCTGCCATTAATGTTTACAAATGTGTTTTTATAGCATGAAGTGTAGCACTCCAAGCCTTC